>BPLR01020006.1:0-37731 GCA_021605095.1 Caerostris extrusa
TTACGTATTGCTATTCAAATTTTATCTGTTCTATATATTTTAAATCTAATATTAATCATTTTATATACTAAGCATGTAATATTTGCAAGTTTCTTAAGTATTTAGAAGCTTATAAAAGTGTTTGTGTAATATTTTACGCACAATTTCATTATTCTAAAAATATTGGTTTGAGATAAAAATGTCTTGAAAATGTAAATTTTGACTGAATTATATTTTTGATTTTTTTTTAATTTAAAATATTTCTATTGCATATAGCTTTCTTTACATAAAATCTTTTATCCCAATGTAGTAACATTAATTCAAGCAACAAATAAAATTTTAATTAAAATAAGTAAACTTGCTAAAAATAATTTTACTAATATTAATTTTAATGGTACTATCCTGTTTAAAATTTATGGTATATTACTATTTATTTGTTTCTGGATTTTCATCTATGAATTATTCTTCTCATGAAAAGTAATGAAATATAATAAATTGAGTCAGCTCAATTAATGGTAAAACAATATTTAAATAAGATTAAATATAACTTATTTGAAAAAAAAAATATTTATGTGTTTAATATTTTTATTTATTACTATTTAAAATTAAGCATTTCATGTTACATATTATTCTACATAAATTAAAAACTGAATAGAAGCAAATAATAAATTCTGCTGTGTTACCATATATAAAGAACTCATTTGATATCTTATCCTCCCTATGAGATCAGTAGGAACTAATAATTTAAATTTAACACTATTTTTATTTTTAATACCATTATTGGGTATTCCAAAATTTGAAATTCCTTTTAAAACTACTCATTTCTTCATTTTCCATCTCCATCACCTTCCTCTCTGTTGAAAAAGTTTAGCCTGATTTCTGTTAACAATGGTAAAGTACAACAAATTTAGTGGATCACTTACGCTTGGCAAAGCATGTGCATTTTGTACTTGCGTTAAGCATGTTTTAATTGAAAGTTATTTAATTGGAAAAATATTAATCAATGAAATAATTTTTGTTTGAATATAGGAATTTTGTTTCGTCTCTCCATTTGATATTCTGATTAAATTTGTAATATAAAAGGGTCAGAAGTCTATATATTGTTTCATGCATATTGTCACAAAAATTTGACATGAGGTACATAAATTCTCAGTAGTACCACAAGTACTCCTCTTATATGATTTAAAGTTTTCCATTATTTAAATATTTACTTATAATCTTATTTTTCAGAAAAATATTATTGCATTGCCAATGTAATTAAATTTTAGTAAAGTTTTCAAAGGATTGTAACACTTTAAAGGATTTTTAGAAGTATAGTTAATTTAGAAATTTTGATGACAAATTTTAAAAATACAAGTAAATTACGTAACTTATTAATTATATTAATGATCTTGATGTTGTGGGTATTCAATAGAGTGTATAATCCCTTACTAAAAATTTTTATACCTGTTTTGAAGTCCTCACCATGCAGTTAAATTCCTTAAAACTTATTAATTTTTGTCATTTAATTATATTTTAAAGTAATTTAGCTTTTATTTAACATGCAGGCATTTTTGCAATGATTTCGGATAAACTTCGTCTGTTATTAAATGGAAAGTTCAAGATAATATAATAGCTAAAACTTGCGGAAGGAAAAACATCTTTGTTCTATTTCTACGCAAATTTAGTTATTATTATTATTATTATTATTTTGCTTTATGCAACTTCTTTTGTCTTAATTTTTACTTCTATGCTATTAGTTTTTTATTTAATTTAATGCAATCTGTAAATTAAATTGAAATATGGCATGTATATTTTGAAGAATGAAAAAAATTCGTACAATTTTCTGTATTTTATATTGTATTAGGCAAGTTTCAGAAATATCAATGAAAACACAGTAAATTTTAAACTTTTTCACTTTTGTATGTTTATTTTATGATGCAGATAATTTAAATTTGTGAAATAATTTTTCATTGTAAGTGCACTTCTGTTTTTCTTTTACAATCATAACAAAAAATGTTTTTTTCCGAATAATGTTTCTGTATGATTAGAGTTGGAATTTTAGTGCATTTGGAAATATTTTTATATTTTTTGAGCTTCACTTCATTATTTCTTATCTCATTTGAAACTTGAAGATATCCACAATGTTAATGAAATCAATTATTATACATAAATGTTTATTTTTGCGTTTCTTGTATTTATTATAAACAAAGCATTAATTTTTTTAACAAAAAAACAAAATTCTTAGCACAACATTTGTAAATTTATAGCCCCAATATCCACTGGAAAACCCACCCTACTTCTTGACTTTTTCTTTCTTACGTAACCTCACCTTCAATATTTCTCTTATGTTAAAAAGAAAGCCGTAAAAAATCAAATTAAAGAAATTGCAGCAAATTTATGAGATTCTTGTTGCTTTAGCACCTCATCAAAATAATAAATTCCATTAATGTTCTTGAATATGATCCATATCTTTATTTCTGCCAGCCAAAAGCAATCTCTAAAAAATATTATAATGAACAATCTTGTATTTTATTTGCAAGAAGATTATGAGAGAGGTTAGAGAAAAGTTACTTCTTATCCTCATAAGTAAGAAAGAACTTTTCCTTTGGTTTAATTGTTTTCTAGTTGTATTTCCACTGTTTTATATTTGTAATATATAATTTCCTCTTTCATTATTTTTGCTAGTTATATTTATCTTTTTTTAGTTGTCAGATTATCAGTGCAACATTACTTTTAACCAAACTTCACACAAAAAACAAACGATGGGAACATCCAGATTTATTTGATTACGCAGTCAATAGAATTTGAGAGTTTGGATCTTTTTGGTTTGTTTGAAAATTTCATTTTCTGTGGAAGAGTACATTAATAAATGGAGATAAAGCAACCATTGGCAAGCATAAATCTCAAAAAGATTATGTCAAGTCAAGTTAAAATTGAGTACTTTATAAAAATAAGATTTCTTATATAATAATTATATGAGTTAATTCACTTAGTGTTAAATTAATTGGTGTTTCTTTCAGGTAAGTTAATGCTCTTAAATAAAAAAAGGCCCATGAGAAAAAAAGACATTAATATGAATTTTATAGATAATATATGAATTTTATAAAATGAAGCTATTAAGTAAATTTAAATTTATATCCCTTATTATTATGAGATTTGCAGAATTGACATGTTATCTGATACATATTTGAATGTCATATTATTTTTAATCCGAAAAATCTAAATATTTGTTAGTTAAATTTACATTTCTATAAGCATATCACTTAATTGATTTTAAAACTGATATTTTGTATGAATACTATCTCTCACCGAAATATAGGTTAATTTTGATAAGAAAATCTGCTTTTTATCTATGAGTAATAGAAAAACAAATATAATCAAGTGTAATATTAAAAAACAATAGCCTTTGGAAAAAAATGAAAGCAAACAACTATTTAATTATTATTATAATTTTATTTATTTTTGCACAAAGAAAGTTACTAAATTAATAAAATTCAGAGTTTTATTTTTTAATGTTAATACAAGAATACATAAAGCAAACAAGATCCATGTTATGTAAATAAACCGCACAAAAATACTAAAATAAGTATTTTTAATCTTGAAATATTACAGCATATAGACATCAGATGAAAAAAAAAATCGGTACACAACAAAAAATAGTTTATTCAAATCTTCCAAATGCAATGAAATACGAAATTCTTTGATATTTGGCTCCATCACCATATAATAAACATTTAAATCTTTAAAAGATTTCATAAAAAAAAATTGATACATAGATTATTCCAAAGTATATAATTAAATACTTTTTTCTGAAAATTAAATGTAAAAAATGCATATAATGCATGATTCAAGAACAAAAGACTAGTTAGTATATGATTTTTAATGAAATAACCCTTGATCCTAAATTTTCTAAGCCCTGCAAAATCTATAAAAAAATTTCTGCTATAAAATAATTTTTTATACTATTATAATACTCAATAATCAAACTAGTTATATAATTCATATACATTAATTTCCAAAATGCAAAAATCAAATCATATTTTGCAAATATATTACAAAATTTTTCATAATTTAATGGAACAAATTTTATACAGTTCATATTATAATATAAATTTAAGTAACTTTTATTTAAATGTATTATAATTAGAGAAATTAAATATTAACTACCCATACGATTACTTATCTATAATAAAGTATTATTTTCCAACAGGAAAGAAAACTTTTATGATTTAATATGATTTCAGAGGTTTAGTAATTTAAAATGTTTTTTTTTTTTTAAATCATTTAAAAATTTGAGCTCAGTTTCGCAGGTTTCGGGTTACGGTTCCTGTGGTGCCATGCGTGTACTGGTTCGGAATCCACTTAAATCACCATTCGATCTAATAGGATCATAGAGCGTTGAGGGGTAGTGATACACGTTTCCGTGGCATATCTTCAAACTACACATGCCCCTTGGTAGTGCTCAATGAGTAATTCGTTGGTGCAGCCCATTTTGGGTTGCTCTCACAGGGACATGGTCAATACGACCCACTCCTCGACGCAATTAAAAAATTAAAAAAAAAAACAAATTGAATTCTGAAAAAAATTTGAATTTTGAAATCATAATAGTATTGACATTTACTGAATGAAAATTTCTTAATTTTCAAGATAGAGGATAGAATCCAGGTGATTACACACACATAGACATACATACAGGGAGGCACTTTTTAATAAAAAATTTTTTTTTGAAAATTTGATACGCATGCAACAACCACCAAAATAAACACGTTTCTGTACTGTTAGTTAGTATGAATTTACACTCATTTTATTAAAAAAAGAAGGATTATTCAAGGAAAAAAAAAAATAGTATGAAAATAAACAATATCATGATTCTTTAAATTATCTCTTCTAAGTAATACAATTTCTATTGATAAAATATTTGTGTTTAGAAATAATATAAAAAAATATAAGTTTATTTAATTATTATCAATTGAAAATACTCTTTAATTTGCAATTTCAAATTTGTTTCCCAATTTTTTATAAATATATTTCTTTCTAATTTGTTTAACTAATGAATTTCCATTGAATGGAATAAGTTATTAAAAAAGGACATAGATTTTAAAATTATCAAATGGTTAATTTCAAATCTTTAAGTAGGAACATATAAGCTGAAATCAAATCTATAGCTATTGCCACAAGATTTGATAATTTTTTATTGCAAAAAATTTTTATGAATTATTTTGAATGATAGAGCCAGAATTCATGACGCTTTGGACTAGAGCTTTTAGCAGCAAGCCATAAATTAGAGGCCTTAATATAATAAGGAATATAAATAAAAAATAATTGACAGGTTATTATAAAAAAAAAACAACTCTTGTTAGCTTTTAAATAGGTATCAAAATATAAAATGAATATCATATATAATGGAAATCTATGGAAAAACACAGAAATTATTTCAATATAAAAAATGTGCATATTAATAATTTAGCCTGTACAAGTAAGATTCACATAACACAGCGATTAAACCAACATCAGGATCTAAATACGAGACAAAAATAATCAATTTTATAAATTTATCATGCAATAAATTTTTAAATTACTAATATAAAAATAAAGATTACATTTATACCGGTTCGAAGATTTTTAATTATTTCATTTTAGGTATATCCTTTATTTCAAATATTTAAAAAAAAAAAATATTTGTTAAAATAAGATTCAAATATTCTTTGAGAATTACAACAAATTTAGCTTCAAACTTATTAATGACATGCGTGTTATAACTATTGAAATGATAATTTTCAATAAATTTATTAATACGCGATTTAATATTAGACTACAAATGTCTTTTTTCGTTTCTAAACTTTGTCATATATTAATAATAGAAAATAAATATTTGATTAAGATAACAAGCCAAGGTACACAGAATACACAAAATTTATAAAATATACAATTTCATTAAAATTAAGACTAGCATTAATGTTTCAAATAGGGAAAATAATAAAATGAAGTTCTTCAACGCACTACTCTTTTTAGTCATAATTAGGCAGAAAAATTAATTTATACAGAAGATTTTATGATAAGGATTGAAAAATTTTAAAAACAAAAGTGAATATACAATGAAAAATGACTTCTAAAATTTAATTATCTATCTACAGCAAAAACTAATCAAGCATGGAAAAAAATATTATATTTTCATTGATATTACTAAAATTTGGTCATTCGTATAAAATTTTAAAAAATTGTATTTATTTTCACTGCTAGCCTTCAAATAAATGTCGTATTTCACTATTATTTTAATATATAAAATTATTAATACCCATATGAATACTATCTTATATTTACCCAGATTTAATTAAAAATAAAATTTTCAGAAATTTAAAAAGAAAGATATTAATTTTTTTAGATATGTGCTTTTATAAGTTATAAAATTTGCTACGATATCCCCCTCCCACACCGAAATAGAGATTTCAAGATTATTACACAATTTTTATCCCTACTACTTTTATTAAGTAATTTCTACAGAAAACTCATTATATTCAATGAAAAATTAAGTATCATGTAACAAAATTGTGCATAAGTGCTTTTAATGAAGCAGATGCAATCAGTATATATTTTCCAAATCTTACTCCAAATTCGAAGTAATATACTTAATTGAATTTCAAACAATAATAATTGATAAAAAACCTGTTTCAGTTCTCAGAACTTTTCTCTCTTCAGCAAGTTTTAACCATTGTGCTCTATTTTCTTTGACGCCATCTAACAAAGGCGTTAGTTTATCTGAAATCATTGCAAATGCCTATATGTTAAGAAAAACAAACTGAAATTAATAAAATGATTAAAACTAATATGATTCATGATGGATGATGATGACCTTTAAATAGCAGTACTAAACTTTATAATAGTTTAAGTAATATATACAAAAACTGAATGCATGATAAAATAAAATTTTTAATACAATTAGTGAATTTACTTGCATTTAAAAATTTTGCCATATAAAAAATTTCTAAATTCCAATATACTTTTAAAATTCCTTTAAGTGTTGCATTCCTTTAGAAACTTTATTAAATTTAAAATACATTAACAATGCAAAAAAAAGTTTTTATAAAATAATAAGACAGTAAAGTAAATATATAAATAATGGAAAACTTCAGATCGTATATGGGTACTACTGAGAATTTCTTGTACCTCGTGTCACATTTTTTCTGACAATATGCATGAAACAATATATAGACTTCTGACCCTTTATATTACAAATTTAATCAGGATATCAAATTGAAGGCTAAACAAAATTCTCAAAAAAAAAAAAATATTTCATTGATTAATATTTTTCAATTAAAAATACTTTCAATTAAAAGCATGCTTAACGCAAGTACAAAATGTACATGCTTTTGCCAGAAAGCGTAAATTGATCCATTAAATCTGTTGCGCTTTACCAATGGCAACATAAATCAGGTAAACTTTTTCAACAGAAAAGGAAAGATGAAGGAGATGGAAATGACAAAGTAAGTATTTTTTTAAAAAATTCAAAAAAATTTTCAGAATAGATATCATGAAACTTTTGATTTTCTGAAATTTTGAAACAGACAACGATGGTATTAAATTATACAGTGGTAAATTTCAATTTCATGCTATGCTTTGAATTAGTAGTTTCTCTTAAAAATAAGAATGATATCTCAAATAAATCTTTCAAATATAGTATTACAGCAGAATTTTTAGAATTTTCTCAATTTGATTATTTAGTGATAAATAAATTATAATTATATTGTTATTTTATAAATAAAAGCATATTTCGAATATTGGATATTAAATCTGAATAAGACATGAAGTGTTTAATTGTTAAATAGTAATTAATAAATATACTAAATATACATAAATATATACATATTGTTATTTAAATATATTGTTTTATTATTAATTGACATCAGTACATATTTTTACATATTTATATATAAACTTCAGATAGTGGTAGAGATAATTGGGGACCACTGAAATTTTTGAACAATTGGTTAATTTTTCTAAAAAATTTTCATGAAATGAATTAACTCACTCCCCCTTCGTAATGCAAAATTTATTGAGACATCATTCAAATCAAGAAAATGTATCATTCAAATCAAATCCCAAAACATGATTCCTGCACTACATTTGATTTAATAACTCTACTACATTTCACTATAATATCTCCTAATTATTTATTTCTTCATTTTTCAGTTAAAATCTGTATAACAGCAGGTGCAAAATTAGCATGGTTTGTAAGAAAGTGTCGACTGCTCCATTAAATATCCTGTATTTTATTACTGCCTACAGAATTCATAAATTTTAAGCATATTTTTAACAGTAATAGAAAAGTAAACATTTTCGCAATGGTTAAAGTGAACAATTTCATATTTTCTGAAATTTTAAACACAATCCCCCTTATAATGTTATTAATATTTTGTAAATTTGAATTCTATGGAATGCATTGAATTATTACTACTGATTTCATAGGAAGGCTTAAGATATCAAATCAATTCATTCAAATACAGTATTACAGTAGGATTTATTATTTGATTTATGATTTTGTGGATTATTTGATTTATGATTTGTGATTTTTAAACATGAATTTAATTTTATATATTAATGAATAAAAAATATTAAATAACGCATAATTTCTCATTCAAATAAATTTATCTGACATTTAAAATATAACGGTTCACTATTAATTGGCAGAATGGAATTTATTGAATCAAATCACTGTATTTCATAAACAAAATAAGCAATGCAAAATTTGCATTAAATAGTTAAACTTTAAAACATAACAGTATGTAATATAAAAAAACATTTTAAAATTTAAAAAAAAATCAAAATTAAGATTTAGGCAGATTTCATACTTTCAAATCAATATCATAAAATAATGTGATTGCAAAAAATTTAAATAATGTATGTGTAAAATAAATCCTCTTTAAACTGTATGTCCCCGTATATGTCTCGAAATCTTTGGTCGTAGGGCTGATATCCTTACCCGATAAAAAATACATCTTATGTTTTGAAATTTTCCAATAGGCAGACGGCCTTGGCCCACCATGGGGCTGTTGCGCCAATGAAGAAAAAAAATGTAAAATATTATTGAAATATTTTCATTAGACACTAGCTAGCTTTTTAACAGTAATAATGTAATACATGCTATGCATACGAATTGAATAACAATGTGTTAAAAAATAAAGTAAGCACAGATAAGAAAGTGAAGTAGATTTCATGCATACTTTTAAACACAATCCCCTTATAATGTTATTAATATTTTGTAAATTTGAATTCTATGCAATATATTGAATTATTAATTACTACTAATTTCATAGCAAAGTCTTAAGATGTCAAATCAATTCATTCAAATATTGTATTACAGTAGGATTTATTATTTGATTTATGATTTTGTTGATTATTTAATTTATGATTTACGACTGAACATACATATCATTAATTGAAAAAGTTAAATAAATTTTCTACTATTTTACTTTTAATTTTTTTTTCTTTGCTTTATTAAAAATTTCTTATTATTTATGTTGTTATTTGTATTATAATTAAATTTATTTTCAAAATAATTAAAATATTCAATTTATATTTCATGAAACCAGTTTTAAACCTTTACTTTTTAGTAAACATTTACTAATCAATTATTATAATAATATTTTTAAAAATTATTTAATTTATATACCTCATAAATTGGCAAACACATTGAATCAATAAACTCAACTTGCATCAAAGGCAAACTATCTTTCTTGTCTCGATTCATCATATCCTATTAAAATAAAATTGCAAATAAACAAATTTTGTATTGTCCTTATAACAATATCTTATTATTAGAAAATGGAGAATTATATTAGAATAAATATTCATGATTATTTTATAGTATAAATAATTAAAAGCAGTTAAAATTTTATTTATATTTTTTTTTTATTTATATTAAAATTTAATTTTATTTATACGTAGATATACATACAATGGGTTCTAATTTCAATTGTTTCTCAACGTCCCCTTGCTGAAAAATTCATCAGCAACTAATTCAGCAACCTATAAGAATAATGAAAGCAATAAATAATTTTATGCAATCTTGATAAAAAATATAAGCTGTGCACATATAATTTTGTGCAAGCATAAAAAATACAAGCGTTTTGAAACAATAACTAATATAAAATTTTATGAAAAACTTATGGAAGAAAAATACTTTTGTAGACGACTTTAAGTGTAATTCAAATTAAATTCAAAGAAAAACATTTGTTTTGTGTTTTTCTTTACAAATTTGTTGTGTTAGGAAAATCAAATAATTGATTTTTGGTTGATTTCGCCATACTAAAGATGATCTAACCAAATTGTAAATTCTGCATATTAATTGAGTATAATTAATAATGAGACGCCTAGTTTATATTTAATTTAAAATAAAATTGCTTTTAAATGGTACTACATACTAGTTGGCAAAGATGCATTTTCTATTAGTATCATTAAATTTAGATATAGAAAATATTTATGAATCGGAAATTTATAAACATAAAATTTTAAATAATATTTATGGAAGGAAATGTTTAAGATCGGAAACTTGATGTTTTATATATAGTATTATTTTTAAAAGAATTTATTATCAAAAATTATTTTTATAACATTTTGATACACACTAATGCATTCACATGACCAATGGAATCTAAAAAAAAGCTATCCGAAAAATGGACATTAAAAGATGGCTTCAAAACACAATTTTATAAATGCATAACATTATTTTAATATAATTTGAAAAATAAGAAAAATAAAAATTTAAACTTGATTTGATTTAATGCTCTAATAGACTGTATTATCAAGTTATTACGGTTTAAAAATAATAATAATAATAATAAAATGATTTACAAACTCGTAGGTCACGGACAAATAGTAAAATAAATACAAAGGACAGAATTCTCATTTGTTCTCCAACTAAAGAACTCTTAAAGCCTTCAAAAGAACACTTTTCGACATCAAATAAATCCTTAAATTCTTGTTCCTCACTATTCAATTAATAGCAACTGCTATAAGTTGAATAATTGGGAACAAGGATAAAATTAAAGAAAAGAAAAAAAAACTAGTAAAAGAAGAAAGTCCAAGAAGAAAGTTTTATGAGTAAAAAAGGAATATGTCAGATATATTTTGCACTTTTACTGAATGTAAAATGTTTCAGAGGAGGCTATTGTTTAATTATCTCTTGAATTTTACAAAATTTTTAATTGCATTCATGCTTTTCTAACAGATGTAAGGAATTTTTTTTTCTCCAAAAGCATCTTCATGCGTAGGAAGCAGAAAAAAGAAATCATATCCTTCTTTAATGAGCACATTCTCTGAGAAGTCACGAAATATGATACCTTCCTCGTAGAAGCCGCTATATCCGCTGAAATGAAAGTGTCAAATTCCAAATGGATCCAAAGAATTGTCGCAGCGGCATTAAAGAAGCTGTCGATATTGGAAGAAATGAAACCTATACTCAAATTTTTTGAGTTTAGAACTAAAAGTTTTGAATATAGCAACACCTGATTTGTTAGAAAATCAAAGGAGTTATAAGGAAAGTAATAAAAGGAGTCCAACCATATATTACTTTCCAAGAAAGAATCATCACGTATTACTTTCTAAGAAAGTAATTCTTACTGAATTGAGAAACCCACTAACACTTCATTTGTTAACCCTAAGATGAAATGACATATCTTTTTTCATTATAAGAAACTCCAGTATTCACCTCAACAAATATCGTACCCTATCCCAGACAAGAAATATTTCATCATTTCTCCGCAGCACTTCAAAATCAATGGATAGAAAAGGCTTAATTTTTCTAAAAGAAATTTCAAAGTGCAGATATGGCGAGCAAATGTACTTCAAGTTACAGAGCTTTATTCAAAGATAATAACAACAGAAAAAAACAACCCGAGAATGTTGTCTCTGGTACGGAAGTTGGGTGTTGCCATTGGCGCTGAATTGGCAAAAATATAATCTATTATTATTTATAAACTATGATCTATTTCACCTCTTTGACTAAGCAATGCTCCTGTTTTATTAAAAATTATAAGTACATGGTCAATACAAATGAGCATGTACTCAAAAATTACTCTTAACTAGGATATTTCTACAATATTGGATATAACTTCATTTCATAATAACAACTGGATATAATTTCAACACATAAGAAGCTTAATTTCAAATTAATTACATCATTTTTTATAAGCAATACAATTTAGAAATAAATCACTAATAATATGGATAAAGCAATTTTCAATTTCATATTATGGATAAAGCAATTTTCAATTTCATATTATGGATAAAGCAATTTTCAATTTCATATTATGGATAAAGCAATTTTCAATTTCATATTATGGATAAAGCAATTTTCAATTTCATATTATGGATAAAGCAATTTTCAATTTCATATTATGGATATTTTAGTTAGTTTAACTAAATAAAAATGCAGAAAATTTTTCGTCACCTGTACTCATTTAACATACTCACTTAATTATTAAATTAATATTACTAAGAACAAAAATCCTTTAAAAATTTATATAAAGGTATGCCGAATATTAAAAGAATAAATAATCGTATAATATTACTTCCATAACAAAAGTTTCATACAAAACGCTTTTCTCTTTACAAACAACCAGTTAGCTCTTGAGTAGCACAGAAAAAAATTTTAAAATTCCACATGATTTCACAAGTTCGCTAATTTTCATTCCTTAGCATTTTTATTAAAGATATCTGCAACATTGTAAGTTGGCTCAACATATTCTAAATTAATAGCATTGTCCTCCAACGCAATTCTAATGAAATAATACTTCATAATGCTTTCTTAGGTTGCTTAATTATTAGCCAGGAACATTGCTTTGGTTATCGACTTAGGACTTATTCATAGGGATGAAGCAGTGTTCTGCACACACAGTTCTTCGACCAATCCTTTAATCCACAACACTTTCGTAGTATGCTAATTATTCAACTTCTGCCAAGGGTAGTTCAAACTATAACAACTTTTTCCTGGTGAAAATAGATGCATGGATCATATTTGAACTGAGACTGCCCATATTCCTTAAGAAAAAATCTCAATACTTATTTCGCTCTATACCTGATTGTTTTCTCCCGTATAAACTCTTTTTGAGGTTACACGCAATTCTTGATATTCTTCTGAGTATATCATGAAAACATCTTTCAATTAATAGCAACTGCTATTAATTGAAAAATCATATCCAGGAAACGAAAGAAGAAAAACGTTAAACATGCTCCAATAGACTGAACGAAAGAAAAACATTAACCAAAATCGACAAAAAAAAAAAGCTGAAAAATAAGGCTATGAAAAGGCTATAAGAAAATAAGGCTATGGTTCGCAGGGGTTTGATCTGAATTGCAGAAGAAGATGTCTCTGCGAAATCCCTGTCTAGAATCTGTGAGTATTTCTTAGCCACTAGGCGAGCTTTGAATTTTGTTGTCTGCCTTTCTGAGTTCTGTTTCCTTTTGAACTCCGATTTGTATCCAATTGGCTTGATTTGCTTGTTTAGGGATTACCTCCCATGTCTGATTTTGACATAGACTTTTAATTCTTCTTCATAGTCCCCTTGATTTTTACATGGATTTAATTGATTAATGCTTCCTTAATAGTGATGGGGTTTAGTACTGTTGGATTGCTAAACAGGATGCCATTCACAGTTTTGTAAAGTACTGGATCACTATAGTAGGTTTTCGGTTTTCTGAACCTACTTCTAATTTGAGTGTAGGTTCTACTAAATGCAATTTCATTTTCTCTGCAGAATTCTGATTGATTTTACTTATAACTAGAATCTTCACCCTCCAGTTAAAAGATCACCGCATAATTCTTTTGGATTTGTTGAATAGGTTAACTATTCCTTTGTAGGAAAACAATTTCATTAGAATATTCATCTTCCAAATGAAAGATTAGATCATTATCCTTTGATTTGGTGCGTAGGTTGACTCTTCCTCGGCGGAAAGATGGTTTCGTCAAATCTTACATTCTTACTGACAAGAAACCTATCTTCTTATTTCCATAATTTGTGCCCTTTTTACCCTTTCAATGTATCCAACAAAAAAGCATACTTGGGAGAGTTTCTCAAGTTTTGCCTTCAGCAATGATTTGCCTATTTGTACAAAAAGCTTTGTACCCAAATATTCTTAGATGACTGTATTGCATGGATTTTCTTCTTAGATATTACATTTTGTTTAGATGGTGCTGTTAATGTCTGTATACTCCTCTTATAACCAACAAATAATTGAATTCGCTACTTGTATATTCACCTTTATTGTCACTTTTGAACTCCATGATTTTTTTTAGTCCTAGGAAAATTTTGGCTTTTACTTGAACTTTTCAAGGACTTTATTTGTTTTGGTACTATAAACTTTGAGTAGTCATCTACGAAAGTAACAATGATCTACATCCCCTCTTTGACACAGTAATAGACCCATCAACATCACTGTGGATTGACTGAAAATTTTTACAAATAGGGAAACGCAATTTCTTCATTTTGCCCACCACACAGTTTTCCCTCTGTCATCACTTTCTTGCTATTAGCATAAATTTTTTAATTGCATTTGTATTGAAGTGGTCTTGTCTCCTATGTTAAAGTTCTCCCTGCTAAGGATACCTTTTATACCTTCATTGCTTTTTCAATTTTTTACAGCCTTCCACATCTGAAACCAGTAAAAATGACTTTATCTTAATATTTATTAATGACTTCCCATTAATTAACAGACCACCATACCCACCTCTTTTATACTGTCCTATAAAAAGAGTGTTCCATCAAAATCAGAAACATCTAAAACATTAGACAGAAATAAGATAGATTTGTTACACTCTTCTATTGGGTTGAAAGCAACACATCCCATTCCGATGACTTAATTTTTTCTGAATTTGCTGCTTTGATTTATACATTTTAAGGTTCTTAATTTAGAAGCTTGTCCCTATTACATACCTATCAACTCTCCCGATTTATTCAGGATAGTCCAGAATTTCGGTCCTATCTCCCGAACTCCCTAATTGTATATAAATTTCTGAATTTTATAAAAATTAGAAATTCCCTTAAAAAGGATTTTTGTACAAAAGAAAAGGAGAATTTAGAAAAAGGTAGTGCAGGAACAATTTTTTAACTTTTTTTTTATTTTACTCCTAATTATTTGTTTATTTTTAGTATAGGTGTGCTTATTGAGTAAAATCAATATTTAACTTAAAATTCCCTATACCAAAAAATTTCCCTAATTCTCATTTCTCAAAGTTGGCAGCTATACTATTACAGCCGATGTGTTCTATCTCTCCGTTGTCTAAATACGATTGTTCTCTACCTTAGAAACATTATTATTTACAAATAAACATGATATACGCCAGAGGTCTCCAAACTATTGCCCGCAGGCCAAATCCGGCCCGCCATTTTCATCCATCCGGGGTGTGACAGCGAATAGCTTATTGTTGCTGTAATAAGTTGGATAAAAAACACAGAATGACAATAACTCGGTTTTATTTACTTTCTAGGTAAAGCTTAATGACAAGCATAATACGCAGAAAATTTAACTTAAGCATAACAAATAATTAAAATGAATCCCACTAACATTATAGACTAGTAAACATCCGCGGTTACCCTCGGTAGTTATACCTACCGATTTACGCTTTTAACCAATAGATGTCGTCAAGTGTCACGGACGTATCGATAAACACAATAGTAATTGTAGTAATTGAACAAGCGAATTTAGCAAGCGTATGCTCGCTCAGAGCGCGTACTCGGCGATTAGTCTAGAAATTATAGGTAATGGCAGAAAAAGTAAAACTGTTTTGGCCCTTGGTACTTACTGGAGTAAACAGTATGACACTAAGGCTGGAAAGTTTGGAGACCCCTGATATACGTCATTAACCACTTCCTTAATATATGGTTTACTGGAGTATCCTTGTCAATTAAGAGCAATATGACCTCATTCACTACATAAAAAAAACAATGCATGTTTTTGTATGCACCATTGAATAAGCTTTTCCGCAACTCTCTTTTCTCTGATCTTGTCTCGATTTTCATAGCCCTTTCATCAGAATGTTCTTGTTTCTATCTGAAAAGTACCTCAACAATTTTTCTCGTCAACAATCAGTCACTTTTTTTTTCTTCTTCATTGTCCTAGTGGACAGATTTTACTCATCTCTATCCTGGTACAAAATAAATTCCTCATACTCCTCGGTAGGCCCATCAACATGAAGAGTGTCCTTTCATTCTCAGTAAAAGGATACCCGCAAGATGAGACCGTGCAATGCAATTCCGTAATTAAGCTCGGGTAAGAACTAAAGGTATCATCCTACAAGGTGGCATTAAACAGTCTCTCTTGACCTAGATGGTGTTAGAACCGTGTATAAATCTCCCTTAATGTGAGACAGGCTCCTTCGGCTCTTTTACATTCAGTGAAATGGTACAGGAACGGATCTTCTGCCATCATAAATTACAGTAACCCGGTTTGATGTCCTCCTAGCAATTCTTTTAAACCAGAACCATTAGAATCAGAATTGCCCAGACGTTATAGTTATTCTTCGTTAAGCATCTGTATCCTTAGTTCGTCCATTGTTCGAGTTAAAAAACAAAGAACTCTTTTTTAATTACGTCCAATTTCTCTTCAATTCAATTTTCGTACTTCTTAAAGCTATCATGTTGATAATGTAATGAATAGATTTGGGAGAAAGATCTATACTTCTACAACTTCAAAGTTCAGAGACAACGAACTTTAAAATGTTGAATCTCTTGTAGAATTGCCACACCAAAAACTCCCTTACTCATCCCTTCTTCATCATCACTGATACTAATTGGCCAGAGACTTTCAAACCTTTACACACTGCCGTCTCTAGTTTAAATTCATCACTTTCAATAGGAAAGTTTCTAAAACTATTGGTTCTGTTTCTGTGAAATTAGATGTGCTCCACTACTTCCGCATCATCATGGTATGAACATATTGGTGAGGTAATTAAAACGAAATCTACAAAGTTTGAATTTCGACGGATATGGTAGTATGCATTTTTCCTATTCGAAGGATGCAAATTGTACCTAAATGAGGATAATCTTTAGCTTATTTATTGTCCTGCTATATCTCCTCTGCTTTGTCATAATCGGCTTTTATGAGTAATCTGGCCCTCTTGTGATCCCATAAGTCATACAATGCGTTTTTAGACAGAAAATACTCATTCTCTGCGATTCCAGCATTTCCATTGACCTAAATAAAAGTGTTAAATATTATATTTACTGCTTTGAAATGTGCAAATCTTTAGAAAGTAATTTTATTACCGTACAGATTAATAGGTGCTACTTCTGATGGCCTGTGCAAATATTAATACAATTGTTACTTTAATTACGCTGACGAGAATAAGCAGTCAACTCCAGTTAACGAAAAGAAGATGGTTAGTTTTAGTTGTGGTACTCGACTTTGATGCTAGAAGGAATCAAGAATAGCCTGAATTTTTAGCACCCCTATTGATTCAATTGTTCGTATATGGAAGGTCTTATATTAGCAGTTGATCTCAGCAATTATTTAACAGTGTTCACAGCCTCAGAGCTACGTGGTTCGGTTTGTCGCTACAGCCATCTTGTACATACCGAGAGCTAAGCAGACAGGGACCTATGGTTTAAAGTGAATTTCGAACCACTACAAACATTCTTGCCACGCCAGGACTCAAACTCGAAATCTGTGTTACAGAGCGCCAGAGAACTAGCCACCCGCCATCACGCCCCTCAGCGCTATGTGGAGTCCGGGTAACAGAAATTTAAGTACCTAATGATTATCACCGGATAGAAAGGAGTTTTTATTAACAGTTCATTTTTAACGCCATTTAAAAATCAACTCTTTTATAGGAAACTGTTGGTTTACGTATCACCCAAAATTTGTGTTAAATTTAAATCAAATTAAATTAAATGCTTGCAGTAGAGGATGTATTATTTTTTTAACACCAAATAAATTTAGTATAGTTAAAACTTAAAGCCTTCTTAATTGAACATTTTTATCACTTGAGGATTTTTATTTATTCATTGTTTGGTTTTTTGTATTTTATTATTTTTAATTACTTTTTCATGATGAAATTATTGATACATATTACAATGAGAAATTGCTCTAATCGCTTAAAGATATGAAAGATTACGATGATGTTATATACATATAGATATGATATTATACAACACACATATTTTTATTTATAAATCAATAATTTTATCAACAAAACTTATTAAAATAAGGAATGTTAATTAAAACTTAGAAATGGGGAATTTTCTTTGTTTGTAATATATTAGGTAATAGTGCACAAAAAATATTCTTCTAAAAACGTTTTATTCTTAACCGAGAATATATTTTATAGATGGATCAACAGATTTTCAATGCAACATGTCATTTTTTTAAATATATATTTATGATTGCCATCTTTTCAAATATGCGATGAAAAAAAAAGTTCTTAATATATTTTACATATAAAATTCATATATTAAAAACCATAGTTGTTTTCTTAATCTTTTTTTTTTATTTCTATATTTTTTATAATTATAAATAAATCTTTTATTTTATTTAATTAATCAATATATTCATGGTGATTGAAAAATTTAACTTATTTCTATCTTTTCTAAACTAAAAATTTTCTCTTTTGATATAAAGCCCTAAAAAATAAACTAAGTCAAAATGCGCTTATTCAATTATTTTAGTTCAGCATACTGAATTAAAAAATTTAATCATCTGATTAATGAAAAAATACATAAAATATAACACAAAAACGTAACATTTGTGTTGGTAGATCTCCCGATGTATATTGTATGCAACAATTTAAATTAATGATGTTGGTTACATCGTATTCATGTATATAAATTAACCCCACAGTAAGAATATTAAGACATGGTAAATTTAACGGTTAAAATAATGAAAATTAACAGTTTTTCCCACCTTTAGCTTGTAGTACTGAAAACTCAACTATTAATATAATGTAATCATGAACAGAGTTGACATAGAACGAGATTAGAAATAAAAAGGAAAGACACTGACACAAGCAAAACTATCCGAAATAAATTGAACCTTCAATAGCTGCAAATGAATATTAACGAAAAGTTTTCCAATTATCGGAGACGAGAACGATTTTATTTTTCTAATGCCGTTCTTTATAATGCACAAACAGATTTTCAACTAGGCAAATGGGTAATTGTTTATTTGAAAACGATCCTGATGGGGATTTTGATGATGTCCAATTGATAAAAAATTGGGAATTAAAGAAGAAAATGATATATGTAGATTTATCCAAAAGGTTTACTATCTTTGTCTGTAAAAAATTCTGTCGCTTCAAACTTAAAACTCGTTGACTAACTTTAAGACATAAAGCATTAAAGAAGATAGACCAAAAGAGATTCTCAATAGAATAATTTTTCAAGCATTAATTTCCTCTGGCATGACGGGAGTTTATGAATTTCTTTTTGAAGAATCGAAAGGGGGGTCAATCTGCTGTAAAAAGTAGTGCTGGATGGTATAGAGTGTTCAATTTTTGTAATTTAATGTTGCTCGCCGATATTCAAGAGCTCTGTGTGTTGAATTTACGATTTTGATTAACGACCATGATTTTCAACCTCATAAGATGCAAAATAAATTAACATATTTTGATTCGAAATTAAATGCACAAATGATCATACAGCTATCAGTTTCTACTGTTCATTTATCGCGAATAGCTTTGAAGATTTGGAATCTTTCTGGTATAAACTGCCATATCACATATTGTATTCTAGTATTGAAGTTTCAAAGAAATTTAGCATTTAAATTCTATTGCAGTTCTTTTGTATTTAATCCAAAATTTGAGAAATATTTACAGAGCAGATTAAAATAAGTTTTCTACTTCTCATAACAAAATGTTATAAATGAATGAGTGTTTCATCATGTCTAGAAAGAACTGAATTTTGGCCTTGGCTGTGTTGGCAGTCTTGGCTGTTGCTACATTGAAAAGGTTTTCTTATCGTTATATAAAAATGATGAAATAATTGAATACTATATAAATTTCACCATTTCTTTCTTTGAAATTGATGATAGTCGAGTAGCTTTAAAGATACAAAATAACTGAATGTCTGAGAGATTTTTATGCTACTACTTGTTGGAAAATGTAGTACAATTGGCTGGTTATCACTCTCATATGGATTGGAGTGCAGAAAAGGTGATGTTTGAGAAAGAAGTCAGCACTGGAAATGTAAAGATAAGTCAGCGAGTCAGTGAGAAAGAAGAATGAATAACATGAGGTGGAAATTGTGTATTAATTATGTTTCAATGATTGCCCATGAGTTAATTAATGAGCATATCAGATCTGGTATTAGTGGTAGAGGAACTTAAAAAGTCTGGTTTTTGACATTTAAGTCCCTTGATACATTGCAGAGATTAGAAATTTGAAGGAAATCACCATAAGGCGATTCCGTGATTAAATGGACTCTAGGGGCAAAAATATTGATGGTATATATTTGTAAGAAGGTGCAAAATAATTGGAGGAATTTTACTGTCGGTATGTAGACGATTGGTAAACTGAAAGGAACTCGAAACTCGAAAAATGAGAGTCAATTGCAATAAAATCCTTCCTCATCTGCTCTGTTTTTCCCATAAATGTATTTTCTGGGAAGATTAAAAATATCTTTATTGGGGAAAGTTTCTTGAAAAACAAAAATTTGAATGGTTGCATAAAGCTTAAATAACTAAGGTTGTTTAGAGGGACGGCCTTTTGCATTCCACTATAAAATAAACGTTGTGCGACTGAACACTAATAAAAAGAAAAAATCAAAATAATGTGATAACAAATTTACATTAAAACATCATAGGTTTAATTTAAGAATGATAAAATAAATTACGTCGTTTCATGTGCAGGCGCAATAGTTCTTTGGTCTGACTGAACCATTATAGAATCTGAATCCTTGCGAGCAATCACCATTTTGTTTTACGCGTTTAAATCTCTTGTTTTTGGCTTTTGTTGATTGAATGGTGTTAGTTTGCATCATCATTTGGGAGATACGTAGTCACATATTGGGTCAGCTAAGCGACTGATTCTTAGGATTTTACCTGAAGTTCGACCATTTTTTGTTAATAATTGAGTTTCTTCAATTTTCTCTTGGATTAAGGCAGGGTTTTCATTTTTAGTAAACATAAACAGGTTATTGTGTTTTTGCCGAGTAGCTTCCATCGTTTTGTAAACGATATAATTGCTAGCTTTTAGGAATGTAAGCGGGCTGAAATTCTCGATTTTAAAAACTTAATTTTTTTTTAAAAACCTAATTTTTTTGCTTGTTTGTTTATTCATTCAGTGGTTAAGTTTTATAAGCACTGCGTAATAAGCATTTATATACTTTTGATAAATACAAGGCTAAATTAGGATGAAGATATGTGAATTTTTATGTGTGTGGATTTTTTTGTGAAGAGGGATTTTTTATAGAGTGATCTTTGGTCTTGCGTGTTTCGGAAGAGTAGTACCATTATAAATTGAAATTTAAACTGGATCATTTTGCTATGAGGAAAAAGGATTTCGAAATCTATTCAGTTTTGCAGATATGGAAATCATTTTCCACTAGCTGCAAATCCACTGTCCTTTAACGACACATTTATTGGAAAATGTTCTTCAATAAGACATACATTGTAATTTTTTCTTTCGTAAATGAAGTTTGAACTGGCATCTCCACTATAGCTTTTATTGTAGCTTAAATTTAGAGTTCAACAGATGGAAGCTTGTTCGCTTACATTTTTTTTTTTTTTTTTTAGGTTTCTAGGGGGTAACATTCCAGAAACCCATCCTATACTCCTTAAAATAAACTCTCCTCCAAGTTAACAACGCTCCAACCAACATATAGAACATTTACAGAAAACTCCACCGAACAGTTGCATTCAGCCTGAGTTTGCTATAATCAATGTTATAATAGGAATACCAGTTCAAAGCTCATGGAGAGATCACACCAAGTTCCCAAAGCCTCCACCATATTGTTATTCAACTCTCGTTTGCCCCAGCCCAACCTAGTTGCTCTCGCCCCTCTAATCTCCCCTCCCCCACACACAGATAAGAACAGTATCTCAAGTAGTCGAACCAGAAGATGCCGATTTAATTTGAAAGACTAGTCGTTCCGATAGAATTTGCCTTAATTTCCTACTACTTGGTAGGAATAGAAAGATTCTAACCAGTTGCTATTGTGCAGTAACTCGGTTGAAAAATTAAAAATGTTCATAGAAATTTTCTTTACAACCACAGTTGGATCTGCACAAGTAAATGGATAGCATAATTTCCCAATCTTCTCTCTGAGGTGTTGATTACTGTCAATTGTAGGTAGCAAATAAGAGATTCTGTTCTTAGTAAATATATTTAAATTTAAAGAAGAAATTGAGAATAAAACTCTACCCATATTAAAATATATATTCAAATTAATCATAATAAAAAAAGATGAAAAAGGAATTTATAGAACAGAGTAAATTTTATAATAGAACATTGCGAGTTCTAAAAGAGCAATTGTGCAATAACAAAAAAAAAATTATGACAATCAAGGTCAAAGTATAAGTTCAATGATATTGGAAAAGGAGCAATTAGCGAGCGGAGGTAGAAAGATTGCACTATAAAAAGTACAGTTCTCTGTCGTTTCGCGTTATGTGGATTCAGAATAACATAATTTTGGACACTTTTGAATAATTTATTTGGATGTTAGGGATATTGTCATAAAATTATTTAGAAATTTTATAAATATTATCGCAGATGAAAGAAATATTTAGGTAGATGGCCAATATTAACATTATGAAAGTACCAGGGAACATTAACAGACATACGAATAATTTTGTTTTCTTATTGTTGAAGATTTGTTTTGTCTCCTGATCCTCACATTGACCTTGCATCTAAGTTAGGATGGATCGCATCTAAGATAATAAAAAAAAAATTCTTACATCTTCTTACATTCTTACTTCATTTTAATGATGTAAGATATGTTATATTCGTGACATAGGGAAGGATAATAGATGCAAATAGTTACATTTAATTTGTCTCGTTTAGAATGAATGCGAGATTTATACGTAGTTTTTTGTCAGGAACGACATCAAAACACTTCGCTTTGGTGGACCATTTAGTTAATTTGTTATTTTAGGATCTTGAAGTTTTCTTAATGAGTAGAAAAAGGAATTAGGAAAAAGGATTTCAAATTTTTCAACATTTAACTTGATTTCTAGTTGTATTAGCTAAGCTTCAAAATTGCGATTGCATTTTTGTGGAAAGTACGTAAAATGTTTAATTTTGGAATGTTGAGCTTTTATTATTGTATCGCCTGCATAAAGAGGTTTCTGATTTTAGACCTGATATGCTCCTTCACTGACTTGTGACACATATACATAATTTTATGGGATTTTTTTTTCTGAATTACTATTCACCATGTGTCAGTCATCTTCTAGACTGCCTATTAATATTGAGGAACTTACATCTTCATTGAGCTCTCTCTTGCCAGAGCAAATGATTACTGCCTCCAAGGACATATACAATTCATCTTTCTATACAGCTCCAGTATTTAAATTGCAGTTATCTTATTCAATTTAATTGCTCGTGAACACATCAACCTCTACCGTACGTAACTCAACCCTGCCATTTCCTTCTTTACAAAGACCTCCTCAAGACGAGACAGTCGCCTTACAGAAAAAAACTCTCAAGCACTTCAATTTAGCCCAAAATCACTAGTCTCCAACCTGGGAGAAGGACACTGACTTTATCAGTGAGACATGTAAAAGATTCAAAGCGATATCAAAATATTCCGGTATCCTACAAGGCTCTTTCTTTCCAAAGCAGAATTGAAAAAGAATAAAAAAGGAAAGAATCTCCAAGACCGTACTAGTTCCACAGTCAGTCAATATCCTGGCTGAAATCCTTGTTGTCACTCATCCCTCTTTCAACGTTGCCTACACGAACACGAAACCGATGTCGACTGCTTCTTTCCACCAAAAAACCAAAAGCAAGAGAGAAAAAAGGTCATGAGAAAAAAAGGAATTTCAGCCTTCCGTGACGCGAGTTGTGTAGGTTGTCACTAGACACAAGTTGGGCTTTCTACGACGTCTCTCTCAGTATGCAGTACAACCAAGACGAGCTGGCCCCCAGTAAATAACTGGCCAAATCAGTCAATCCTACACCAAGTTGCCTATGATTGGTTGATGGTGTTACCTATGCCTATACAACCCACCGCTAATTCAACCTGTAGCATTCCTCACATGCATAGTTAGGAAGTGACAACGAACTTTTGCACATGTTCTGGAGAGACTGAGGAATTTCCTTAATAGCTATATCGCAGCTTCCTTTCTTTTCACTGCTTTTTTTCTTTCACTGCATAGAGTAACTAAAAAACTACAAATAATTCCATCGACATGATTATTACCTTTTTGAGGCTTACACCTTGGCCCAACAACATGCAAAACCTCTTTGAGGAATCTAAATATTCCCGTTTCTGCAGTCTTTCTCCATAGGCTTCTGGAATTCAAATGGATTGCGTTCTAAAATTTCATGAGGTTCTAGAAATTTGTATTAGAGTAGAATAATGATTTATTTTTGGTATAGGAAATTAAATAGAATCCTGATATGAATCCCTTTTATGGCTATTACTGATTTATGTGACTGCATAATTACGATTAATACACATGACTTAATTAAAGTTGGTAAGATATAAAAAATTTTAAAGAATTAAAACTATTGAAAATTTTTTATAGAAAATTATTGAAAAATAATTGGCTACTTAAAATGCACACCGTAGATCAGGTTAAGGCCATAGACGTGCAGCAGTGCCAAATGAGGACCGATACTTTAGGCTGCTATCTACACAAACTTGTTTAATTTCGAGTTAATGTTAACTTAAATATATTTTCTCGATATGAAATTACGCCAAAAATTACGAAACTTTTTGCCAACTTTCCAACCGCCTCGCAAACGGTCAACACTGCTTTTTCAAATTTTGTCATAATTTTTTACGACTTTATTTTTTGTAGATATTCAAAAACTACAAATTGCCTCGGGAAGACAAGCAAAAGATTAATACTTGCCAGTTTTTGTTAATTTTAGGGAGGCTCTAAAAGTATTTTTAAATATTTTTTAAAATTTTGGAAATTAAACATTGGATATTAAAAATCATTTAACATTAACATGGAGAAAAGGTCAACTAGTATGTACACATCTATGATCCTAGAGAAAAGGAAATTCGATTCTTCCCAGACGATTCGCAAACGATCAAAATTGATTTTTGCAACTGTCATACTTTCTAAGATTTCCTATTTTAAACGAAATTCTATTTCTTATACAATTTTATCAAACATTAATATTATTAAAATGCATATTATTAAACCTTAAATTAAACCTTTTGAGTGGTTTGCTAATAATAATTATTGTAATAAAATATCCAATTAATTATTAATTAGTCATTATTTAATTATATTATTATATTAATTTGATAATGATGTTTCAAAATGATTGATTTCAGAATTAGTCAAATTTAAATACTTA
This sequence comes from Caerostris extrusa, assembly GCA_021605095.1. NCBI lineage: Eukaryota > Metazoa > Arthropoda > Arachnida > Araneae > Araneidae > Caerostris > Caerostris extrusa. Next base: position 25,421 of record BPLR01020006.1, read on the forward strand.
ATATCATTTAAAGAGTTATTGAAATTTAATTCATCTGATATTTTATAATCTTACAATATATATATATATATATATATACTACTGTGTCCCAAAAGTAAAATCAATTTTCAATTTAAAAATTCACGGGGCTTATGAAATTTCAAATTTTTTTCTTTTTAAGTTGCAGGCACTATCCTTGACATCTGGGTGAAATTCGACGTCAAGATATTTTATAGTGATTGGGTTACGCTTGGCTTTGTGAGACGCTAAAACTGATTTCTGCGATTTTGAAATGTCTGTATTAATTGAGCAAAGAACTTGCATTAAATTTTTTGCGGAATGAATATTCGTGTGCGGAAACGTATAGAATGTTGCAGAAGGCTATCGATGAGCATTCCTATATCGGAAAGAAATGTTCAGAAGTGGTATAAACAGTTCAAAAAATGCAGAGAACTTGTTGAAGACGAAGAGCCCTCTGGCAAACCATCAACTTCAACACACGAAGCTCACGCCCAAAATTAAAAGATTTGGTGCTTGTAAACCGTCGATTACAATTATGACCTACAGTGGATAAAAAAATATTGGCAATTGCCTTTAAATGATCATATTTGCTAACAAAGTATGTTTACAAATTTTATTTTAACATAGCGATTACAGAAGGAAAAAGACAAACAAATATAACGAAAATTTTTATTTAAATATTTTTAGTCCAAATTTACGAGAAAATCCAAAATTTACATGATAAAAAAAAAGTATTGGCAAAATTATGAAATTGACAAAATTATGAGCGAAAACAAAATCAGTATATGTTTAGTACTTTGTATGCATACCTTCTGCCTCTATAACAGCTTGTAATCTATTTCTCATAGAGGAAACTAAGATCTTTGTTGCACTGTTGGGAATTTTGTGCCACTCTTGCAAGAGTAAACGTTTGAGGTCGTCTTTACATGAAATTTTATGTTTCTTGATTTCTAGATCCAGCAGGTGCCATAAATTTTCAAATGGATTGATGTCAGGCGTTTGAGGTGGGGTTTTTAATTGGCGAGGAGCGTTGTAGAGTAGCCATCACGGGTGAGATTCGTTGTATGCTTGGGGTCATTGTCTTGTTGAAAACGAATGATGTTCCCAAGCCAAGATTTTGGGCACTCCGATTTTAAGTTATGGCACAAAATGTCAATGTATGTACGTGCTGTCATAATACCATTAATAAAATGCAGGTTGCCAATTCCATTAGCTGCCATACAGCCCCAACTAAGACGCTGCCTCCACCATGTTTTACAGTAGCAGTTAAATGTTGCTTTTCCAATTCAGTATTTGGCCTCCTCCACACATATCGTCGTTCATCACTGCTGAAAATGTTAAACTTTGATTCGTCGGAAAAAATAACTGTGTTCCAAAACTCTTCAGATAAATCAACGCGGATTTTGTGAAATCTAACCTCTTTCTCCTATTTATTTCGAGATGAATGGTTTCTTTCTAGCTGCCCTTCCATAATAACTTCTCTCATGTAAAACATTCCGTACAGTCTGTACGCTGAAAAAGTCTTTTGCGAAGTTGCGTGAAAGCAAACATCCTAGCTATCTGGGGTGCACTTATTTTAGGTTTTTCTTAACCTTGTTAATAATGACACGTTCTTTTTCTCTTTGTAGAAAATATTCGAGGTCGTCCACTTCTAGTCTTATTTTCCGTTGATCCTGTTTCCTTGAACTTTTACAACACTTTGACAGTAAATAAACTTATATTGAACTGCACTCCTATATCACGATAAGTTAAACCTTCATTTCTGAGCCTAATAATCGTATTTTTAACACTAACGTCCAACTCCTAGATTTCGAAGTCATTTTACTGCAGTAATCGCAGAATAATGCATAGACACTTTTGGAGTAGTTTTGCAGGCTTTATACTGGTAGGGTTTCTTATCAGTCGAAACACGTGACTTCAATGTAACAAAATTTGCATGGCAGTTAAAACTTTGCCAGTACTTTTTGACATGCAAATTTTCGTTTTTTGAAAGAAATAATCGTAGGAAATGCAAATTAAAATAAAATTTTTACTATTTTTATATATCTAAGATGTCTTGTATTTAACTACGACAGCTAAAATTGCATAACATTTTATTTATTTGTCAATATGAATAAATTAAGGCAATTGCCAATACTTTTTTTACCCACTGTAGCTGATGATGTTGGAATTTCAAAAGATCGGTCAATTTCATTTTGGGCTTCAAACGCGTCAAATCTCGATTGGTACCAAAACACTGAAAGCGTCAGATCACACTGCATTGATTCTTCATGACTTTTTCGCCAAAATGAAACCCATATCGTTCCACAATCACTGTATTCACACCGCGCGACTTCTGGCTATTCCCTAAACTCAAAAGACCACTCCGAGAAAACCGTTTTTGAGTCGATTGAAGAGATTCAATCTGAATCACCTGCGCTTTGTAGGCAATCCCTGGCGATGACTTTTAGCATGCATTGAGGATTGGGAAAACAGTTGGCATAAGTGCATTGTATCCGGGGGGATTACTCTGAAAGCGATGAAATAAATTTGGAAGAATAAGTAAAGAGTTTTTGAAAAAAATAATTGGTCTAACTTTTTGACGCAGTAGCATATCTATCTATCTATCTATCTATCCCTCTATATATATATATATGTAGGTGGTTATCAAAAATAATGGAAACGCTTGGGAGTAAAAGTGACATTTAAGAATACGCTTTTGTAAATATTAAAAATGTAATCTTAGCTACTTGTTTTTGTAATATAAAAAATATATACCATGATAGTATAAGATAGCTTGTGGAAGTGTAAACGTCTCGAATTTTTTGTCAATGGCGTAAAATGTCAGACGTCACAGATTTTGAAAGAGGTCAAATTGTAGGAACCCGACTAACTGAAACAAATGTGACATCCCAGTTTTTAGGCGTTTCTAGAGGTACGGTCTCTAAAGTCATAACAGTATATAAAGCGCGGCAAGACAAGCTCCGGCAAAGCAAAATAATTTAATATTTTATTGGGAGAGAAATAAATGTTTACTGACCATAATGATTTTGTAAAAAGAACAAAATGAAAAAATTTAACTTAACAATTTTTAGTAAGCGGATTTTTAAAATTAAATAATGCAAATAGTTAATAGAGAGTTTTTGCAGAACGTTTTATTATCGTCCGATATTTTTTCTTCTTAGCGTGTATGCTCATAGGAAACATTGTACCTATTGCACATGCTTATCTGTAATACTGCACTATTGAGCTATTCCTATGAGCATGCGCTAGGAAGAAAAAATATCGGACGATAAAAACATTATGTAAAAACTCTCTCTAATTTGAGGAAAACTATCAGAAGTAATTATGAAGAATACATTTTTCGCATCGTAATAGTTAACCAAGAAGGGCAATGGCACGTTTATTTCTCGCAATTCAAATTTTTATTTTTATCCGTTCATAAAAACATTTGCAAATATAAAATTGAATTTAATGATGGAAGAGGGAAAACTTTAGTTCGAAAGGAAGCAAAGGCTTCGTTACGCCATTGCCGTAAAAGTTTATCCTTGGAAAATGGAATATATGAAAAGGTATATTTCTAACACAGAGAAACCCGATAGCGAAAAGATTTAAATAAAAAAGGAAGAATAAATTTCTACATTTCGCCTTAGACATGAAGAAAAACAGCTCAGAAAAAAATAACATCTCACAAAACAACAGTCTTGCACGGAGAGAATATCGCCGTATGCGCCTTACAGCATCTGATTTTTACTCCAGAAGGGTAGAAAACTTTTACATACGAGCTATAAAAAGCATAATTAAAAAGTGTGTTCGCATTTTCTTACAGCTGTTATCAAATATGGACTATAGCATAAAAAAGATGTTGTAGAGGTCTCATAAAAACTTTTGCCATACAAAATTCCGTCAATCTCCAGTCTTTATTGAGGCCATCTTTCATTGGGTCTTCCTGTGCTTCGCTGACTCCTGAGTCAATTTAGCCATTAAAAATTATTACTTAAAAATAAACTCTTAAAAATTTTTTTAACATTAAAAAAAAAAACTCTCAACTATTTCAAAATGCTTAAATTAGGCATATTTGTAAAAGAAATCAAACCAAAACTAATTATTTTTTTGTGGGAACTATTACGATTCCAATGCTTCTATTTCCAATATACACGGATTTTAGCCTTCCTCTCCCTCAATATAAAGGCCACCTTATTTGCATATGGACTTTTCGTTGAGTAGATGACTGCCAGAAGAAAACGAACAATAAATGTCACTCTTCTCCAACGCCATCTTCACTCGGCTACTGCCACGACAGTGTCCAATCAAGCCATTCAAAACCAACTCCTCGGTATAGACCTATGGGATGCATTTTATAACCACGCGTCATCGTGCTGCTCGAAGAGATAGCCTGATCTCCAGCCATAAAAGTATTTCTGTTTTGTGAGGTGCAAGTTTTTCTGGAAAGTTTTTTTCTCTTGTTGTCCGCTTACAATTTTTTTTACATTAGATGAACATTTTATTACTAGTTTTTTGTACCTGTTGCTTTGCACCATACTATGAAGATTACTTTCCAACAAAAAATAAGTGCTGCCATTTGAAATTTTCAAAATTGTGTCACTGTAACCATAACTGTTAGAGTTTATTTATTTATTTTCATATGATTTCTGAGCGCATACATCAAAATACCCTAAACCAATTTTCAATCAGTTTCTGAGAATTGTATGATATCTTTAGGAACTCATATATTGAGAAAGTGTTTTTATAATCACCCTGTATATAAATCTTATATTAATGAGTGACAGTTCAAAACTTTGCCAAATAAGTGGGATTTTATTAAAATTTAGACGTAAATTGTCAATTTGAAAGAAATAATAAAATATAATTAGTAACTTTTTAAAAACAATTTTGCGTCATAAGTGATATTGTAGAAATTATTAATAGATTTCAACTGTATTAGTAGTTGATGAAATAGAAATGTCATTTTTAACAAACTACTCCTGAAGATTATCAAAAAGGATTTCAGAGTTCTGCTTGTCTGAGAGGAAAAGGAAGAGAATCTTGAATGTGTAGAATGCCAATTTTAGTAAATTTTTAAATTCTTTACAGTCCACCAAATAGGGCCATCAGTGAGGAAAGTGTTGCTTTTGATGATTTGATTAATCATCGTCAAATGCTGATTTGAAGATGATTAATACAGGAGTTCTGTTGAAAATTATAAATGTCTCTTCTTAACACTGCTTGATTATAAGATTTTTTTTTTAACTGTCAGAATCTCTATAAATCTGTTAGTTCTTTCTGTGGTTTTACGAATGAGGAGGGCTTTAACTAAAGGAAGAAGAAATGTTAGGCATACACGAATATTATTAGTAATAGAGTTAACTTCTTGATTGGGATTAATTCATTCCCGATAAAAGTAGATAGTGGAGTTATCAAGATAAGAGCAAAAACTTGCTCAATTTTGTTAATAGAGAATTTTTGCATGTGTACATTAGTTACCGTAGGACGTCCGTTATTCTTTCCTCCCTAGTGCGCATGCTCATAGGAAACATTATTACAGATACGAATGCGCGCCAGGGGAAAAAGCTAACGGACGACCTACGGTAAACTAACGTACGGTATGCAAAACTTCTAATATTGCTTTTATTGGAAGTGTTAATAGTAGGTAAGACATGAAATTGACACAATTACAGGATTATGCCTCAGATGAATTTCAGTGATGTCATAGTTACAAGGAAAGTTATTAGTGATTACAAAAAATCAATAGTAGTAGCAGAGTTCTTAACGTATCCAGTAGGAGTAAATCAACGCAGAACAATTAAAGAGCAAGAAATTCAATTAGTGCTTAAAATGGGAGGCTTTGCCTTTATTAAGAACGCAAGCAGACCTAATTATTTGGGGATGATATTTTGAATATTAAGATTGTGAAAAGTTACTAGGAGAACATTAAAAAATAATGGCAATAATAATCTGCAAAGCTATGTATTCGCATATTAAAGTAACAGTACCACCATGAAGACGAGCTTCCTGCGGACTATTATTCCTATAAATTCCGAAAGTAAGACTAATCAGCACATTTTAAACACCGTAGTTTAATGACCAACCCAAATGTTCTTGGGGCCACTTTGGAAATGCCTTTAATCCTGCCGCATATAAATTATATATTCCCATATTAGATTTAGACCACTATAGACACTTTTTGGAGTGAAAATTGAAACATAATGATTTATTATTTTTGTATTTACTATCATTCTAACACGTAAAACATAAATATTATAATAATAACGATACTAAAAAGCACTAAAGACTAAAAAAATGAAATATAAAAATATTTAAATATAAACGAAATAAAAAATGCGATCATTAAAAAAATATTTATTTTACTAGCATGATATTTGTTTTCCCACTCTTTCACTCCAGTTTTTGCAAAAAGATCTCCATTTGGGTATTTGCCCATCGTAATGGGTGTTGCAGGCTAGCGTCCGTTATGTTTGAGTGTATTTCGTCAATTTCATTTAAAAGAAAAAAGGTTCGCAGGTGTAAGTTGAAACAAAGCGCTATCAACTTCAAAAAGAGTCTGGTTTGCTCTACTATTAACGATCAACTATGCGTATCTAGGGATGGTCACTGCGTCACTGAAATCACTTTTAAGTGAAACATAGAACTTGCTATTTAGATGTTACAAGATGAGCGCGCATCATGAGATAGCAGAATATAATTTCATTATTTTGCTAACTCATAACTCTAAACTCATAAATAAAACAGCCAATATCTGTCATATATTCGCAATAATGTTACATTAAAAGTCAAAGCTAATTTTTCTCATAATTCTACAGTTAATTTTTGAATACTATGTGGGTGCACACATAATGCATTTTTAATACATTGGTTTTCACTACTTTAGCCATTATAAAATAAATATATTTTGTAAAAGTGTGATAAATCTGATGGGCCGGAAAAATATACAAGGCGAGCGCGGGCTGGGCATCCCTGGTTTAAATCCTTAATTCCAAGAAATGTGGTGGAAATAACAGCAAAGAAAACATTGCGTTGCCATAACTCTTTTATTGAATTTTTCGATCTTCACTCGCAAATATAAGAGCCTATTGACTTGAAATACAGGGTTATTCAAATGAAGCAGTAGATTTTAAATTTTTATTTACAATAAATTGCTCAATGAGGAGACACATATTATACAATATTACACATCAATAAGAGAAAAGTTCAAAATTATTTTATGTAGTCAGCTTGAACACCATTCATTATCGACAAACGTAGAATTGGTACATCTGTTACTTCATTTTGAATAATCCTGAAAGCTTAGAAAGGAAGAACTCTGTTTATGTTATGTAAGACAGTTGAGTTGAAAGATATAAGTTGGTTAGGACAGGAGATATTCTACATTTCAAAAGTTTAGAAATATAATTTAAAAAAAAAAAAAAAGAAAGTTATTCAAACTTAGGCAGCAGATGTATCAATTTAATGTGTCGCATAACAAATTATGCTCATAATGATTGCATAAAATAACTTTGAATAATAAAATAACTTTGAACTTTCTTCTATTCACTGATGTGCAATATGTAGTCTATCATTGCCCCATTTATTCTAAATAAAAAATTTGTAATCTGCTTCTTCATTTTGAGTAACCTGTATTTCGTTGTTCGCATGAATTCCTAGGTAATACTACTACCTATTCTCCTGCTTTTGTGCTAGTTTTGGTTAACTGGTTTGTTAAATTTCATATCAGCAGAGCCTTTCAGGACCAAAGCTTATTTAACGTGTTTTTCAAATGTACTTCCGAAGTGTCTTTCAACACAATCTTTGTAAAGCCCTTCGGATCTAGGAGGAATAACAAAAAATAACAAATTATTATTTTTTAATATTGAGTTTTGGTCTTATGATAATAGCATTATAAAGGAACATCTTCAACATTTCCCGATTTAGTAATTTTTACGGATTGTTGAAATATTTTCTTTGGTTTTCTCAAATAATCAGTGAAGTTAGACATGAGGCCCACGATAATTGGTGGCAATTTGGGGAAGGGGGGGGGGAATAAGTGTTAACTACTTCGCCTTCAAACATCTTTAAATTTGAAAATTGTTATTTATCTTTTTTAGTATTATTAGCATTAATTTTAATTTTAGCCGTTTGTCTTTAGAAAGGCCTAATAAATACAAAATAAACAGAATTAACCGTCAAATGACTAGCATTTTCTTTTTAAATTTAATATAGGGTAATTGACTAAAAGAGAGTATTTTCTTTCAACATATTTGAGAGCCTATTCTTAATGGAAAAATCTTCTCTGTCATTAAATGTAGTGAAAAATAGGATAGTTCAAAATTCTTGCTTTTCCAGCAATAATTGTATAAGTTGGTGTGCATCTTTTTCCTTTTGGAAAGTTTCCGGGCTGTAATGTGGGAAAATGGATTAGCACTTCCAAATGGACCTTATAAAGATCCGTTCTCTTTAATACCTTTTGCATCAGTGTTTGACATAAGATAGCAATAAAAAATTATGTCTCCACTGGACAACGTCCAAATGAAATCGCGACAGAAATCTTAAGCGTCAGCACTGATCGTGGACAATTTAATTTAGCTAGCTTCTGTCTTGATCTGAAGAAACATTTTTGAGAAGTAAACGCTTTGGTAAAAGATGAAGAACGGGCAAGAGAAGTATGAATTCTTGCCGAGAAAGTTTATAATTAAAAATTTAACTTAAAAAGTTAACATGCGAAAAAAAGAAAATTTAAATACGTTTAAAAGGATAAAACTTGAAAGAAAAAAATTTATTCATATATATTATTATTATCATAATTATTTAAACTAACAAAAAATTTAGAATTTAGCTTAATAAGAAACATTTTATTAAGAATTTTTCTTAAATTTAAAATGAAAAAAAAAAAAATATTTCAATAGAATAAGTATTATTAGAAAGAGGAACCAGGCAAGAAAGAAGACCGATGAAAATGTAGTCGTTGAAAAGGGAAAGTGGTGGTAGGAAATGTACGAAAAAGAAAATTATTTTACGTTCTGAATAAAGGAATGAATTGAGATCAGGAGCGATTTATTAGCTAAACGCTGAAGAGTTTTTATGTATTGATTGTGAATGTCATTTCCAGACGTCTTTTAACTAGCTCATTCGAGTATAAATTTGGAGGGAAAGGATTCGATGACAGAATGTTGTTGAATATCATTGTTTTGAAAAGCCAACGAGCATTGATTATTACATAAAGCATTTTATTTTGAAGTCGCTGAATAATAACGATGTTGATTTGGCAGCAGATCCCCATACTGGGCTGCATAAATAATTGTTGGGCATATTTAGGGTTTGTGGATTCGAGTTTTAATTTCAGAGGAGTTTTTTTTTTTTTTTTTTTTTTTTACGTTGCAGCAGATGAGCTGGGGTGGGTGGGAGGGGGGATACGAATAAATGTATTGAATTTTATCTTTGATGAAATGAATGCGCAGGTGATAAGTAGCTTATTAGCAAGGATAATTCTAAGTATTATTATACCTGTTTAGTCCGAGTTATGTTTTCTCCGTAGATATAGTTAGGAGGGGTTAACAATTTTTATTAGTCTTTCATTTTTAGGCAGGATAATCAATAATATTGCTTATTTTTAAGAAAAAGTGGTAATGTTATGGTGGTAGTCCAAGTCTATAGAATAAATTTTCAGCAGTTCACCCGAGGGAAAGATTTTGATAACGTTGTTAAAGTGTTCATTGAAACTTTTAGTTGATTTTTAAATCGTAAGATTTACGGATCATTTTTGTGAATTTTTGGAGTTGGGATAGTGATATTTGCGTTATATTCTGAGACTACATTTTTAAATTAGCAAATTTATAACTGTTTTTTATAGGAACTTATTGATTAAAAATTACCATGGATCTGATTGTGTTTCTCTTCGAGGGAAACTGGAAATCCTTTTCAGAAGAGTCGTTAATGTGTTTAGGGTTTCTAGAATTAGTATTTATTTTATTAGAGAAACAATTTTTTACGATTATGATAGGTGTAATTTAACTTAGAGTAAGAAACAAAACTTTCTTAACTTATCCATGGCTTTTTTCTTTTGTAATTTATGTTGCTGTCAGTTCCAACACCGGCAGCTCTGTGTAGTGGTAGATTTACTTGAATTCTCGGTAGATCCAACACAATCAATGATATATGTATATATTGTTTTAAAGAGCAGCTACATCCCATTTGTCATTTTCGGGAGACATTTACATATGTTTAATATAACTGTCTTCAATATCTAGTTTTTGAAAGATCCTCAAGGAGTAACCCTACTTTCTTGGCTTACACTTCCATATTTACTATACTCTCAACAGAGGAAAGAGCGTCTTTATATGTTACACTGAACTTTCTTTGTCTCTGCTCATTGATATATATTTTGTGAGAGGACAAGAACACAGAGGGACTCTTGGCGGGAACTCCGCTAAGGAATTGGTCTCGATGAAAAATAAGCAGCTCTTCCCTACCTAGGACTTGTAAGTTGCGAGAATTGTGATGAGGGTGATGATCTTGATTCCGTTTGCGACTGAGATTTAAAAGAGTCGTTTTTAAGATTTAGATATTAAGCCCGTTATACCAAATTTTATGCAAATACGTCTACATCCCAGAAATAATATTTGTCCGTGAGATTATTAAAGCCTTAATGAATCAATTCTGCTCATTAACATTTAATTTTTCTGAAACCGTATTGTTCGGGTAACAGAATCTGATTGTTATCGTTACAGGCTCTCGTGATTTAGGCTCTTAAGTAAAGCTATATTCGCAGATCTTTACTTTGCAGCTATTGCTTGCAGTGAGATTGGACGAGTAATTTAAGATAAGCCAAATTGGAATTTGAGTTTGGAATTGACTGGTAGATAGCACATGGTAGATAGGCTTCATGATAGTATTTCAAGGATGTTTGAAAGTAACTGGCTTTTAAAGCAGGAAAATTAAAAAGATGGCTTATAGGAAATTTAAAAGGGAATTTTAGCATGTGATTGCTAACCTGTTGGCGGAATAAACTGTTTTCAACTCTTTTTCCTGCACTGGATGAACGGGCTGAAAAGAGTTTAAGTTGCTTTTCATCATTTTCTGATTCCACTTCCTCCGGACTATCCGTAAAGTCATTATCGCTTTTTGTTCTGAATTGCTATTGCTGCTTATAATTTGACGTCGAATACTGAAGTACATTAGTGTCGTCCCGTACTATAGGGAATTTCATCGTCAATCACGAACAAGTCAAAATATATTTTCTTCCTCAGAATAACTTTAAGACATGTTTGAAGAAAATAATAAATAATCAAGAGTCAACATTTATTACCTAATACCTAAAATACTTAAATTGAAGACTGCAAAATGAAACCAAATCGGGGAACTTCAAAGTGTTATCACTGGCTGCTTTGAGGCCGAAGAATGTGCCTGGGCTCGGCAGTTTTCATAAATAAGCGTTCCAGGCGCGTGACTGCAAAAACATGAAAGTATGCCGTAACCCGATTAACAATATTCTGACATATAACCACGCCAGGATTTAATATATATGCGACTACAGAAAACGTAAGGGAATTCAACATGTACACGCGGCTAATTTCTGTGATGCATATCAAGCATGCCTTACTCGTGAAGCGGCGTAGTCGGGTATGACGAAATGTTCGTCATACATCGCGCTATGATAGTAGATCGAGAGTTGGAGCACGCGTCACGGCGCTAAATTCTTAATGACGTCTCCAGGGTTGTTTTTGGCAATTATTAAGAAAGCTTGTGCCACGGTTCCTAAAGCATTAACGCGCGTTTCAATAAATAACTATGTGATAATGTTTGGGTGGTGCAGAAAGAATTTTTGCACTTTCCGACATCGTGATTCGGTTCGAATTTTGTTTAAGACAATAAGTAAGCAATTGGAAATTTATCAGTAAGAGAAAGTGGCTTGTCCATCGAGGGACTTGCAAGGAGCGAAATATTAGTGGAATGTGTTTGCATAGAAGGGGAACGCATAAAACTTCAAAGGGTGTTACTCGAGACGTAAATGCCCTACGTTGCGTACCCAGCGTTGTTGAATGAAACTACTAATATCTATCCACCCTAATTCGGCGAGAAAGCGTGGTGGTAGTGGCGCGGAGTTTCTGGATTTCTACATTCCGCGAGAACGATTAACGACAGAAATTTGTTTCGTTTCTTGATTTAGCCTAATTTTAGAAGGAAGTCTAAGTTATTGGAGATTTAATTTAACTAACACTCTAAGAGGTAGATTTCCTTTAGGCGTGTTAGATTGGTATCAGATATCTAAGACGCATTTCTCAGCATCAATCGGGAAAACCGAGGAAAGGTAAAGATTTGTAATCGTTAGCAATACGTAA
>BPLR01020008.1:0-26462 GCA_021605095.1 Caerostris extrusa
GTCCTAAAAATAACACTTGAAAATACAATTCCTACCATTTTACCTGACTGACCCAGAAATCTTTTTGAGTGATTACAAAAAAAAAAAAGCGCAGAACGTGCATACCATTTCATTGTATTATATCAGTCCGTCTTTTGCTATTGACATATGTGATAAGAAAGGCAGGTTAATAATTACGTCGACGAGAATGACATACGTATTCCATAATCTTCCAAACGCCATATGGAACCTGTCAAATGATGATGGCTACATGGGTGTTAGCTATACGCGTCATATTCGTGCTTGAATATGTCAATCTGTAGTTTATAAATAGAGCTCATTTTCGGATTACACAGATTAAATGTCAGTGGACGAGTCATTGATTTGTGTATGAAATTATTATTAATGAAGTCCATTAAGGTATTAAGTATTTTAATATTTATATTGTAATTTCATAAGTTTAATTGTAAGCAAATATACATATTTTATTTGATACATATTTAATTAATTATTAATTCAATCTTACATTATTCTATCTCTAAATTTACTATACAAATAAGAAGTATGATAAATTCAATTACGATATGTATATAAATAAATTCATTTCATTATTTTTTAAGTTTAATATTCAGAAATCGAATAAGTATGCATTTCATTTTTAAATTTCGAAATAAATAAATTTATATATAAAATAATTTGTTTTAAAAAATAAACAATAAATAAAATTAAAAATAAAAAATAAATAAAAACAATAAATAAAAATAAAAATAAACAATAAATAAATAAAAATAAGAAAGATCATAAAATTCAATTAAAGAATTCAGTTTTTATTTTTTTAAATTTAATATTGAGAAATCGAATAAATACGTATTTTATTTTTAAATTTTGAAATAAATAAATTAACATACAAAATTATTTGTTTAAAAAATAAACATGATGGTTTAAAGTATTAAATATTTTTTAATGTTATGTTTTAAAACTTGAATAAAATATTTGAAAAAAGTGTGTTGGTTATTTGTTTAAAAATGTAAGCTGAATAATATGCAATTAAATAATTACAAATAAAATGTGTTTATCTATCAGTTTAATTAATACTATTTTTATTTTGATAAATAATTTAATCTCTTTAAAACGTTTTTAATCAATAATTAATTAAAATGCTATTGTTTTGTTAATCTATAATTTGATGCCTAAATTAATATCTTCTTTAAATAATTAACTAGAATATAAAAATTAAGTTCAAAAATCTAATTTAAATAATATATAAAAATTAAAAGATAAGCGTTCTAATTTTTCTATAGAGTTCTTATCGTTTCAAGAATTTTAAAATTCTTGAATCAGTTTCATTGAAAAATATTTAAAGAGTGCATTCTAATAAATGAAATAAATTCCTAGTTTGTAAAAGGGTCAACAAAGATCTTATCAGGCAAACAGAGCATTATGAATTTCCTACTTATCATTAATGATAAAAAAATTATGCGAAGAATTTTCTTAATTTAAATACTCCATAAATATTTAATTTAAAAGTTCATTTCAAAACGCTCGAATCTCATAAGAATTCACATAAGAGTTCTTACAATTGCTGCCGTGCAGTGCTTATCTAACTTGAATCTTGAAATACGATATTTATGAAGTACTTTTTAAAGCTTTTAATGCTTTAGATAAAAGTACTTTTGAAACTACTGAAAACGTTATGGCAGTTAACATTTCTTTTAAAAGGAACTTACTCTTGAATGCTCAAATATAAGAACATACACTCATAACAACGATAGAGATGACAAGAGGCCAAATTTACTATCATGTTAAATGAAGTAAAAAAATAAAGTGATAATAGTCTTAAACTGTCAGTGAAGGATTTTTAATATTGCAAAAATAGCTTAAGCATTATCAGATAAGCGATCATTATGTTCCAACTCCAGGACGATTATCTCGGTTACGCATAATAGAGGCTGTTTGACTCTTGTCAAAATAGGCTGACTACAATAAATTATTTGTTTTTAAACTTACCAAAACTGGGTTTTTATGCCTGGGGTTAATATAATAGACTTTGGAACTTCAAACAAAAACGATTTTCTTTTTAATCTTTTGTTTAGAAAAAAGATTATGATAAAAATCAGATATCTATGGGAAAGACATCAATAATATCTTTTTCATTTCATGAATTATTTAAGATATTAAGCTCTAGACATATTATAAAACATTTAACTTTTTATGATAATCTTTTGTATGTGTCCTATCGCTTTTTAATTTATCCTGAAATTAGTTATTTTTTCATCTATTTACTCGTCTGTCTTTCCTAAAATGTTTACTCATATATAAAAAGAACATTTTTAGTAGTTGAATACGAACTAAATCACTAAAATACTATTCTGAAAATTTAAATTTTTAGTTTATTTATTAATGAACAATATAAATATACAATATTTTTTGTATATTATTGGAAGAAAATATATTCATAACCCCTATGATATCCTTTTTATGAAAATAATAACAAAACTTACTACAGTAACTCTCTAACTGATAACTATTTGTTAGAAGCAATACCTGTTCTTAATAAAACTTCAATTTTTAGTTTTCTTATTAATAAAGAATATAAATATGTAATATTTTTGCAGAGTATTGGAAGAAAATATATCTTCAGAACCATATTATATGAAAATTTTACGAAAACTTACTATGGTAACTCTCTAATTGACAATTATTTGCTAGAAGCAATGACTATTCTGAAAAAAATTTTAATTTTTAGTTTATTTATTAATGAACAATATAAAGTATACAATATTTTTTGTAGAGCAATCGAAGAAAATATATATCAATACCATAAATTATCATTTTATGGAAATAATAAGAAAACCTACTATAATATATCTCTAATTGATAATTATTTGTTAGAAATAATGACTATTTGAAAAATTTAAATTTTCAGTTTAATTATTAATGAACAATATAAATAATATACAATATTTTTTGTAGAGTATTGAAGGAAATATATCTTCAGAACTATATTATATCATGTTATGAAAATAATAACAAAACCTATAACGGTAACTCTCTAACTGATAATTATTTGTTAGAAGCAATGACATATGTTATTAAAAATTAAAATTGTATTCGTATTTAAATTAAAAGTTTAGATTTCTTTAATTGATTAAGTAATATGTAACTTAAAAAGGCTTCCTATTTTACAATTAACTTACTGTTATAAAATGATTGTTGACACTTCATAGGAAATTGACGATTTACTTAATTATATGCTATTTTAAGCTTCTAGTATTTCATTAATTAGAATATTTTTTAACACAGAAAATATTAATTGCTGCTCGAGAACCAATTTGTTCTATTGTCAGAGTTCAGCAAAAATTAATTAATGATTATTTTTATCTACATATACATTTTATTTTTACGTACCTTCAAAATATTCTAGATAATACAACGTTCATTACTATACATTGTAGAAATTTTTTTAAAAAAATATTTTATATGACCATGTTATTCCTGCTGAAAATTTATGCCTTCCCTTATTTCAGTGGCATTCTTGAGCGAGATAAATGGAAACAGGCCACAGAGAGATAAATGAATCGGTTGAGATATTTTAAGCGGAGAGCGCTGCAGTTTTATAAAAAAAACCAATTTCACGTTTGTTCTTCCCTGGTCCAGGATAAATTTCTTAAATAGCCGTTGACTGCATGATATATACATTGAATTTTTCATGTGGCATTCGGGGAGGACAAAAGATAGAAAGGACCAGAATGTGGATTTGGTTCCAAATATGTCTGCAATAAGTGAAGCAGCTGTGCAATTTATTACGCGCATCAATTGAAGAGGACGACATCTTAAAGCGAAGTTTTTTGAGTTTTTGTACTTCCTATGAGGAATTTATTCGCTTTTCCGGTCATTTAATCAGTTGAGGGATGATGATCCAATTTCTCAATTTTTACTCCTTCATATAATTCTGCGGAATAGGCTTCATAGGCACAATTTTAAATTTATTTGAAGCCTCTGCATAAGTGAGCTAAAAATATAATCTGAAGAACTGCGGAAGAATATTATTTTTCCCTATGCCGGAGACTTGCCCTTCCTTAGATAATGATACTTTTATCTTAATAAACATACTCTGGATTTTATATGTCTTAGAAGATTGTAGATAGTTCTATTGAAGAATATTCTTGAAAACATTTAATATGGACATGCTATTCTTGCTGAAAATTTATATATTCCCTGATTACAATGGCATTGTAAAACGAGATAAATGGAAAAAAGGGTCATAGTGATGAATTAACCTTGAAAGATATTTTAAGCGGAGAGTGCTCTGCAGTTTTGTAAAAATAAAAGCAACTTCTCATTTTGCTATTTCTTGGTTCAGGATAAAATTCTCAAATAGCCATTGCCTTCATGATAGATGTATATTGAATTTTTTTTTCTGCGGCATTTGGGTATGATTAACGATATAATGTGAATTTGGTTCTATGTACACAACAAAGCGATGTAATAAAGTATGCCAATGCAAATGTAATGCAATAGTATGTAATGTAAGTTGTGGCAATAAAGTATGCCAATAATATGCAATGCAAATTGCGGCAATAAATTATGCCAATGGTATGTAATGCAAGTTATGGCAATAAAGTATGCCACAAATATGCAATAAAGAATCAATTTAATTACGCACAACATGCATAACATGTAATTAAAAATCAATTTAGTTAGACTAATATGATCATCATAAATTCTATAAGCACTTTTAAATTACAATTGCATAATTTAAAACACCATAATAAAAGGTCGTCAATAAAAGAATAGGAATTACTGAAATATTCGAACATTTTGGACTTTAAAATGCTTTTTCCTGTATGGCACACTTTATGGTTATTAATATATATAAGTGTTTGAAATGTTGCTTAGCAATAACCTTCTAGATTAAAAAGCTTTATCAAAATTATTGTTTTAACAATGCTGTATTTATTGCAAGTTACAAACCTTTTGGAATTATGATGTGATTCATTGGTTGTTTATAACTTGTGAACAAAACTTTTTGGAATTATTTCGAAAATGTAAGTCTCAATTTCATTTTAAAACTCTTACAAAATATATTAGTTACATTCTGTATCCCTTTACCATCAATATAACTATGAAATAAATTGGAGACCATATAATAATGTACATATTATTTAAATAACAATTTTCTTCTTTTAGAAAGTAATAGAACAGCAAATGTTTCGAAAATACATACCAATAACATACCGAGGAAATAATTTGCAACAAGTTACTCCCAAACGATATTTAAATAACCGAGGCTTCCAAATCCCAGAAATGGATTCCGGACATCAATTAAATAATACTTTCGTGCTTGGAATATTGTGCACCGAAGTGAATTCGACGAAGTTAGATTGACTCAGAAGCATTTTAATTAACGTTTAGCTGTATTTCAGGTTCACGACAGTTGAGTTTGTTTGAACATGTCCGTATTGATTATGCAACTGAAATGGCGCAGGAAAGAATTTTATCATAAATATTCTGGAATAAAGATATGTTTTAATATATATTCCATGTAAACAGCCTGCGTTACAAGTTATGTGGAAATAGTCCCAACTTTGAGTTTTAATTTAATAATTCTATTATTAGATTTTAGTTTGCATCAAGTATAAAAGAAATAGTATTGTATGTCTCATTGCATAAGTATACCATTATATTGGTTTTGTTTATCATGATTATGCAACTGAATTAATGTAGGAAGCAGTTTTTATAAGTATTCCAAGAAACGTGAATGGATCACATAATAAGTTATATTTGAATTTTTGTCTGAAGTTGATCTTTTGAGGAAACTAACAATAACTGAAATAACAATAACGTTATGAAATTCGAATTAAAAATTAAAGAATCTGCCATAAATATTTAAATTCAGATATGTTGTATTAATGTGATACTGAATATTACTTTACTGTATTTTAATTTTATGTATTGTATTTTAATGTGATACTGAATATTACTTTATTGTATTTTTATTCAAAGCAATACGGCAGATAGATCAGTAGACTATAACAGTAAACTTTAAAAAAGATCGTACTATTACTATCCCAAAACCTAATGTAAAAATGATATCCAGCTTCAAAATTTTAAGTATATTGCATGCTCAGTGCACTATTTTTTTTTTTACATTTTAATCGATCGTTTAATATTATTATTTTTGCTATAACATTCCGTTTATATTTTAATGGTGTTACAATATTAACTCAGTAGTTATCCTTTTTTTCTTTCCTTTATCCCTTTATCTACGAAATAATTTTAGCTAACAACGTGGTAAGAGCATTTTATTGTCTTTGGATAACTACGTTAAAGCGGAGTTGTCTGAGAGTTTGATTGAATAAAATAACAATACAAAACCAAGCACCTCATCAAATGTACAAACTAAATAAAGGGAAGTATTGTTTTAAATCGTTGTGCCACGGTTTCTTAACAGACTTGTAAGTGTAATGTTAGGTTTATGTTTTAAAGGTGTTACAATATTCATTCTATAAGCATTGTTATTTATTTCGTTTATCACTTTATCTTCGAAATAACACACTTATCCTATAATGTGGGCATAGTAATTGTCTTTAGATGACCATATTAAAGTAAGAGATTGTAAAGAAGTTGGCTCAAATAAACAACAATACAAAACCAAACACCTCGTCAAATTTACAAACTAAATAACTCTATGTGGAAGTATATTTTTAGATCATTGTGTCCCGTCTTGTGTACAGACTTGTAATTGTGACATATGGTTTATATTTTTAGCGTTACAATATTAATTCGATAAGGATTGTTGTTTCCTTTGTTCATCAGTCTATCTTCTAAATAACATAACTAGTCTATAATTTGCACGCAATTAACCTTTAACTCTAGTCTATAATAGAGAAATTGTATCTGGATGACCGCGTTAAAAGTGAGGTTGTCCTAGAATTTGCTTGAATAAAATAATCTACAAAACCGAGCACCTCATCAAATGTACAAAACCTAATAAATTGGAAGCATATTTTAGATGTCTTTGTCTTTTTATTATTATTTATGTCTTTGTCTAGCCTTTTTTAACACACTTGTAACATTAGGTATATATTTTAAAGTGTTACAACATTAACTCCCAAAAGCATTGTTATTTCTATTTTCATTCTATATCTTCGAAATTGCACAGGTATCTTATAACGTGGGAATAGAAATTGTCTCCAAATGATCAAGTTAAAGTAGAGGTTGTAATTCAGGTTGCTTAAATAAAACAACGATACAAAACCAAGCTCTACATCAAATGTACAAACTCAATGTCTTTGTCTGGAAGATTATTTTTGAATTGCCGTGTTTTGCCTTCTGTACAGACTTGGCAATCAATAGTTATTTCGTGGTTGGGACACATTTAATTATTGTGGTACACCGAGACTTTTCTGTTAAAATTCCCTGAGAAAAGCATCATTTATTAAGTAGGCATAATCAGGGGCCCAGAATTATTGATAAAGTAATTTCTGCGTTTGGGAATATTTCTGCACACATCATTAGAGTCTAGAATAGTTGGTGTATAGTATATAAATAGTAAATTAGGCAATCAGTTTGCGGAGGGTAGAAAATAAACTTATGGCTATTTTATCATGCATATTCCTTAGGTGAATACTTGATGACATCCCCCTTGCTAAAGATACAAATGGAAATCATATTAATCAACTGTTATCCCTCCGTAAACATATGTAATGCAAGATATGTTAAAGATTAAAATATATTTATCTGCAACTGGGGAGTTTTCTACAAAGAATTTAACATGGAAATATTTATATTTAAACAAGACATTATTAATCGTAGGAAGTTCATTTGCTACACGTTCACTAATATGTAAAGATGCAAAGTGCTATGCGAATTTTCAATAAAACTTAATTTGTAGTTAACTAATTAATTAAAGGTGTTATATAAAAATTCTTAAATAAAAAAGTAAGCCATTAAATATAACGAATAAAATGAAACGTCAATATTAAAAACAATTATCATTTTTGAATGCCGGGCACTTTAAACTGAGATTATTCGTCACTTGCGTGGAAGATACGCAATTTAGCCTTTTCCAATGTGCATCTGGAAGAGCTAGTTGTGCTTTACCAACATTTTTTCACCTTAACTTGGAATGAACAACCTGGAACCTGGGAGATTCGAACATTTTTCCTCATCTCTTAAAAATCAAACTTGAGGATATTCTGGTTTACAGCACCTACAGATTAGGATTCGGTGATTTTTACATCCTCAGATTTAGTTGTCCATTCTTGGAATAGATACGAAACACTAGCTAATTAATTATTCCTATTTAAAATTAACTTTCCTGAAATATTTTTACAATGATATTAGCTACATATAATAATTCATATTTTATTCAAACAGATTTCAACAGGGATACTATGCACTCCATAGACACCATCATGGCTATGTTAAACTTTTCTTCTATAAAAACATATATTATTTTCACTTTTTAAATTTTTAAAAAATATTTATCTATTTTTATTTTAAATTTTTTTTTATCTATTTAAAAAAATGAAATCCGAGAGAAAGGTTAAATTATATTTCCAATTACTTGTTAATAATAAAAATGAGATCAAAAGAAAAGCATATTAATTTAAAATGACGAATGCGTTTGCTATTTGAATTAATAAATTCTTTCTACTTAAACTTTGAAATAGAGTGGTTTTTGTAAGTAAAAATATTGGCTTCTAGCGAAACTTAAAACTTTTAAACTGGAAACTCAATATTTGAGAATAGCAACTTTGCTTCGACAAATTCTACGAATTGTTTTTCTTTAACTATAAATATGCTCACTTTTTGAATTAAACTTTTATATTTTATATTTCCAATGCGTTCTTCTCAGAAATTGAATTCGAAAGTGTATCCATACCAGAAAAATTAATTGAAATTGAAATGATTCATATTCTGAATTGAAATCGAAAAGTTTCCAGAAATTCGAAAAACAATATGCCTTTGATATTAAGACAAAAGTGAATCCATTAATGAAATTCTAAAAATAAATAAAGTATTGATTTGAGGCGAATTGAACTCATCTTAATGCATTAAATATCGATTGTCTTCTCAATAATACAATGCACTTATTTAATGCAAGGTTTTTATTTTTACATTAAACTGTAGAAAACGGATATAAATACTATACAGAGACTAATAAGAATATTTTTGATAATCGGAAGAGGTAATATATCAATTGCTAGAATATTCAAAACTAAAACCCATCGACTTCATATAAAACTGGATTTCAGTATTCTTTCATATTATAAACTGCAACAATTTAATATAGATAGTTTGGTTTGGTTTGCCGCTCTACTGTCATTTTGTGCATACTTTAGGCTAATTAGACTGGGAACTACAGTTTAACGTGGATTCCGAATCAATAACAAACATACCAAAGGCCAGAACTAGCCAATTGACCATCAGGCCGCTTTCATATGGCTAGGAATTAAGGATTTATTTAATTACTGCAGCTTCATATAACAATAGGAATCTTTTAAGTACATTCAATCATTAAAAATATAAATAATTAGATTTAAAATGGAAGAAAACTATGAAAAGATTTATTCAGCTTTAAAATTAAAGGACCATCATAATGAAGATTTGCTTACATGTTTAAATACAAATAAACACTGAAATAAGAAGAAAAACTATTTATTTTAATAATTACTTTTACCAGATCATGGTTAAACAGTATTTAACAGCGTAATTTTGAAGTACACATATGCATCATTTATATTGCTTAAAAAAAGTGCCTCTAATTTGTGTTAAATATTTCTAGCATATTAAGAGCAAGTTTGAATGCATTTTTGCTTTATATGGTATTTTGATATACTATTGTTTGAAGACTTTTATGCTTTTACAATGATTTAATCCTACATTATTATAAAGTTCTTTTTCTTTTCATTTATTATAAAAATTGATATAATTTGACTTTTGTAGAAAGTAGATTTTAGTAGTTCTATGCAAATAGCATTTTTGATACTATACGCGACAATTTAAATGAACTTTCAATTTTTAAATTAGTTTCGTACAATATTTTTATAAAATAGGAAGTAATTAACGGAAAGTTAAAATGGTAAACAGCAAATTCAGTCTTATTAGTGCTTAAAACTTTTTGTTGTTGATAAAATTATGAAAATAAAACGCGATAATGACAAAAAATACAAATATGAGATAAATAAAAATTAAAAATAAATTATAATACTATTTCATATTTTCTAAATCAGCATATAAAAATATATAATTAATTAATCCATCGTTAATTTTTAAAAAATGAGCTAAAAATATAAAAAATATTTACAGTATTTCATAATTATTAGATACATGCAACTAAATAAACATTTTATGAAATAAAAAAAAATCATTCTTCAGTTTTCAGCCAACTAAGAGGGAAAATTTTACATAAATGACATAAATTCATTTTTATAAGATGTAGAATTAATAGCTTTGTATTAATAACTTACGTTTATTAAGCAGTTTTGTACTTTTAGTCCCAAAATGTAGCTATATTCCCCGCAACAAACACAATCTGTTGAAAGGTTTTAACGTTTAATCCAGAGGCAGGGTATTTGGAACGTTAGAGTTTTTAACATGGCGCAAGAGTTCAAAGGAGATGAACGATTTACATGTTGCCGAAACCATCCGTTAAGGAACTACTTTAAAACATGGTTTCTTTTGGATTCCACCGTCAGCTGGAATGAAATGCCTGCCAGGCCAAGCGTGGAATTAAAGGTTACATTTGACGCTTTTTTTCTTACCGCCTTAAGGCATGCTTCATGTCGATGAAGTTTACAGTTTCGCGTAGACATAACGTATTATGTATGGTAAAACCTCATTTCTCTTCCTAAAGTTACGGTAACAGCCTGAATTTGGGAATTTTCTGTCTCGTTTTTTTTTTAGAGATCAGAATTGCTTAAACCAGTCTTCCGTGGAAACTGTTCAACACTGCCGAGGAAGAGTGATGGGGACTTTTATTCAAGGTGCTCTTTTATTAAAACACGCATTTTTATTCAAAAATGCAGTATTCAGCTAAATATTATTAAAGATCATAATTCTGGTGATGTATTTTACATAATTAGAGTATAACAATAATTAATCATTTGATCTGAGATCATTCTCCATTGGTATAGTGGATAAATAGTAGCTTCAGTGTATCTTAAATGGAAATATTCAGAAAGATATTAAAAATAATTGTGGTGATATATTTTATACAGTTACTGTATTGCAGGATAAATCACAAAGAGACTTGGTGTACTAAACCAACAACAGAGAAGGGGGATTATGACTTTGTGGTTTGGTTTATAGATCTCCAGTCATTTGTTTACCCACTTTAGGCCTATAGTTTAATGTAGATTCCAAACCACTAACTAACATTCATGCCACCGTCAGTATACGAATCTGAAGCCTGTGATACCAATGGCCAGAGCGCTAGCCAATTGGCCTTGGTGACATGAGTTTGAGGAGATTTACTATGTGTAAACTGCTCACATTTGTAGAAAATCAAGAAAATATCCCGGTATCCGTTCTGATGGTTTTCCTGTCACTCATTTAATTTTATTATTTTAAGCTTAAAGTTATATTACATTGGGAATTATTATTTATTTGTCTTAAAATTAGTGAAATCAAAAAAAAGAACCTCAAAATTATTTCCATGAAGATATTTGAGAAAATACATTTAATCACATAAAAAGAAACTAAACTGACCTTACTTTATGAGGTCTTTAAAATTCTAAAAATATTATTGATGTATTATTACTTTATTATACGCAATATCTGATTCAAATGACCTTGAAGAAAACGTTCAGCAAATTATGATATGGAGATTTGTGTAGTCTCATTATAAGTCAACTGTTTACAACTTAGCCTGATCCTAGAAATGTTGTTTTTTTTTTTTTTTTTTGTATAACATTCACGGAAATAATTTTTTTTTTCATTTTAAATTTAATAATTTACATTAAAGGGTATAAACAGTAAACTGGTTATATTCTGTAAGAGAAATAAGGTATATGAGCATAATAAAATACAATGTACAATATGAGGTACAATGAGCCAAATGATAATGCAAACATGTCAAAGGAAAAAAAAATATTTATAGTGCCTTGGATATATTGCCAAATGACATTTAAAATGTAAGAGAAAATCGTAAACAGCTTTGCATTTCTAAATAAAAACTATTATAAATATATTATTATAGTATAATTTAGATTCGGAATATAATATACGATAAATATTTTTAAATAAGAGAACCACGTCAAAATGTATGTTAAAACCATTTTAATGATTCTTTCATGAAAAAATAATCCTCCTTAATTAGAAATAATTTTTAAGCACATTAATTTGGAAATATTTTTTACTTATATTAAACGCATTATCTAACACCTCAGGAAAG
The DNA here is from genome assembly GCA_021605095.1 of Caerostris extrusa. NCBI lineage: Eukaryota > Metazoa > Arthropoda > Arachnida > Araneae > Araneidae > Caerostris > Caerostris extrusa. The sequence goes on from BPLR01020008.1 coordinate 12,383, forward strand.
ATAAAAAAAATTCAAGAAAATCTATAATAACAAAACAAAATTTTAAAGCTTCAAGATATTTCTGAACGTAAGTCAATACTATAATCTAGTGATGCGAGGTATTTTCTGTATAATAATCCGTCTATTTTTTCTTCAACATACTTATAAGTAAAAATTGAGATCCTACTTTAAAATTTGTTTTTATTTACAAATTTTTAAATATTTAATCCGATTATTCACATCTAATATCAGTCAATAGGATGAGAATCAGTTATCAGATAAGTCTTAGCTGAAATTAGCGTCAAAGCTAATGATGAACTTTTTGTTATAAAAAGTAGGTAAGGATGAATTTTCCTACTTAATCTTAAAAACGTACTAAATTTTTAATTAATGTTATTTAGAACATCCTACAAAAAAAAACCTATTTTTAAATTTTAAATTCTAACTCTATCTCAGAAGATCAATGTTAAATCTTACAGAATATCTTTTGATTTAAATTATATATTTATATTTTATTATTTAAATATGAAATATTTTTAAAGAATATACAGACAATTTTTCATGAAAAAACACGTTCCTCAAATAAACTTGCCCCATTTTTTTAAAGTAAACACACACCTAAGTTTGATTACAAATAGAGAAAATAAAATAAATTCCGTATTGTTAAAATATGTAATGCAATTTTGAAAGCAAATATGGAAAGTAAGAGTTTTAAAATAAAAACAACATTTTTAAAAAGAAAAACATATTTAATTTAAGCTGCAAATATGCAAAAGAAGCATTCTTAAAATAAAAACAATTTTTTTTTTTATCTTTTCTCTTCAGAATGGCAACATAGCATTTATATTTAGTAAAAAACTCCTTCATAAATAAATTCTGAGTGTTTATTTGGAAAATTATATTTGATTCCGAAGATTCAACGTCTTTATTGTACTTGATGTACTATAGATTAAATGTAGTATTAATTTATGAGCATGAATAAAAGACTGAAAACGGTGACTTACTGAAAAATATTTATTTTTATATGCAATTATATTTTTAAATTTAAGATATAAAAAGTTCAACCGATCTAATATATAAAAAGAGAGAGATATATAGAGAGATTGTTTACTTATAATCTTACATAAACAATTCTATACTTTCACGTTATTTGTTTATTTATTTACTACTACTACTACTTCATAATTAATCTAATACGTCTTATTATATTGACCAAATTCTTTTTTTTTCCTTACCGTCATATTAATTGTTTATTACTTAATTTACTAATTGATCTATTAAACTTATACATGTTATTACAGAGTCCAGATTCTTTTTCAAAAATGCATTTTTTTTTATTTCCAAAATAATGTTTTTTATATTTTATGTCTCCACTAAAAGTTTTCTTTCCCTGCCACGAAACATAGAAATAAAGTATCAATGCATCCCACAATCATGGTAGTGATAGTTCTCCAGCAGTTAAAAATGATGTATTGCCACAGCTCCCATAATAAATACTGTGCAGTTTAATGGGCCTGGTGCCAAACCTATTTACTTTTCCTTCTACTATCATCATACCCGACCTCATAAACCTGTAAGTGACACTAATTTTCTCCTGAAGCCAGACACACTGCACTAATTTGTGGACTTCAATATTTACGACTCTAATAATTATTTAATGAAAGATTTCGCGCAGTAAAAGGAGGTGGTTTGAACCACCACCCCAGAATCGCAGCATCTCCTTGCCCATAGAGCACGTTAGGTAAAAATATTTTAATAGCAGCTATTTAAAGGTGCTTTGAGAATTTTACCCCGACTCTTCGCTATTCAATTCTTAGTAATACGGATTTAATGCTGCGTTAAATTATTTTTAATGTTCTGCGCAGAAAATGGTTCTCCAGACTTTGTAATGATGCCGCCAAGAATTTCTGTTTTATCATTTCACTTCCGTACACTAATTGCTTGATTATGATCTCTTTTATAATAAAAGGAGGAGAAATGTACAAATGGTGGAGTCTCACTGAAGTTTTGGAAAATATTGTTAGATTCGGAGAAAGTTTTTATTGTACTTTCTTTTGAACATCACTTCTTTTATTGTTATGTGGCATTTTTTGGTATATAAGCTCTAAAATGCAATTATTTTTATTGTAAATTATTTATAAAAATGCTGCATCAAAAATAATCGCATGAATAAATGTCTCTTACTGCCGTTTATATTGTCCATTTAACGTTTATTAGATTTGTTTGTTATTATTTGATTTATTAGATTTATTTTGTTATTATTTGATTGTTTATTAGATTTTTTTGTTATTATTTGATTCTTTATTATTTTTTGTTATTATTTGATTGTTTTTGATTTTTTGTTATTATTATTTGATTGCTTATAAGATTAGACTGATTCATTAGATTTTGATTTAAATAAGTGTTTTTTGAAAATGATGCAAGATTAATATTCTGATGAGATTTAAATTACAGTTTCATTTGAAAAACAGAATTCTGAAGTTTAAAATATTTTTTTTTTTTTTTTAGAAACCCTAAATTTGATAGATTTGTGAGAAGAATAAATCAGCAATTATTTTTTTTTTTCTTCAAAAAATATTTGTTAAAATTCATTTAAAATAAAAGTCAGGAAATATTTTTTATTGAAGAGTTTTATAATAATAAAAGTAAGTTTTTTTTATTATTTTTAATTTTTGTATTGATGAGTAAAAAATTATGATAAATTGAAACATTGCTCTATATGCTAAAAAAATGTAAATTATCGAAATTTAGCTTCAAAACTAAAGTACTGAAGTTTTAATGGTATTCATTTCAATAGGTATTCAAAGACACTAATCTTTCTAAATGACACATTAATTTTCTAAACAAAAATAGAATCTCTAATAATATTCTATTATTCCTCTTAATCATAGGAAGCTTATTTTGAAATTCATTATTTTAAAATATTCTAGGTAGTTTTACAGTAAAAAATTAAACTGGCCTGACAAAGATTTATCCTTTTTTTTCCGTTTTTATATTTTGTAAAATTATTCATTTATATGGGCTAAATATTAGCTTTTAAATGACACTTAATTAAAAAAACAATTGTTAATTTTTTTAACATTAATTTAGACAGTATATTTTTTGTTGAAATGCATAATTGAATTAGGTAATCAATCCTATTGATTCATATTTATATTTGAAATATTTTGTATTGTATTTTTCTAAAATAAATAATTTGTTTCGCCCTTAAAATCTTTAATGCCAATTAAACAAATTTTTTTTCAACTAATTCGAGACTTATATTGAAAAGTATTTTTAATGCTAAATTAATTTATGTTTGGCGCAGGACATTTAAGTTTTTATATGTTTGTAAGTTGGTTTACGCTTTTTTATTTAAATGCACTCTATCTAAGAAAAAAAAAGTTTTTTTTTTTTTTTAAAAGAACAAAAATCTTTTTTTCCCAAACTTATTTTTAACAAACTTCAACTCTTTTCAAAATTAAAGCTGAATTTCTCATCGTCATAGGAATCTCATTTGTTTATTCAGATATCACTCTTCCGTAGCTTGACTCGCATCAAATTTCCGAATGTTTTAGCATATTTATCTCACAGCAGCATACATAACAAATTTATGTTGACCGTCTTCAAGATGTGCATCCCAAAATAGTTGATCACGCATAACTATCATATTAACGCAGCATAAAGATTTAACTAATTGCTCTATCGATCTAAATTTAGGTTTTTGTAGATCCCAAGAATAAAAAGGAATTTCTCAAAAATTTATAAATAAGATAAAAATAAAAACTTTAAATCTTTGCTTACTATTTTTTCTGAATGTCTGGAATTTGTAACAAAAGGTTACTGTTTCAAGTGAAATAAAATAGCATTTTCACACATTTTGTAATTTTCTCAGGAAATATAACTTCATCTATTTAAAATTCTAATTAAATATGTTACTTCACCTATTTTAAAATTTAATTAAATATAACCTCCCATTTTAAAATTCTAATGAAAAATAGAACTTCCCCTATTTTTAAAATTCTAATTAAATATGTTACTTCACCTATTTTAAAATTCTAATTTAATATAACCTCCCCATTTTAAAATTCTAATTAAATAGAACTTCCCTATTTTAAAAATCTAAATAAATATAATTTCACTTTATAATTCTAGGAGAAAATAAATTCATCAATTTTATAACTCTAATTAAATATAATTTCATCTATTTTAGAACTCTAAGAAAATAAAACGTTACCTAGTTTATAATTCTAAGGAAATATAACTTCACCTATTTTTATAATTCTAATTAAATATAATTTCACCTATTTTAGAATTCTAAGGAAATAAAACATCACATATTATAAAATTCTAATTAAATATAACTTTACTTATATTATAATTCTAAGGAAGCATAACTTCACCTAGCTTATAATTAAGGAAATATAACTTCACCTATTTTATAATTCTAATTAAATATAACTTCACTTACTTTATAATTCTGGGAAATATAAATTCACCTATTTTATAATTTTAAATAAATATAATTTCCCCTATTTTATAATTCTAATTATATATAACTTTACATATTTTATAATTCAAGGGAAATATAATTTCACCTGTTTTATATTTTTAAGGCAATATAAAATAAGAGAAATTATCATAACGGGTCCATTTACTGGCAAAGAAATTGTCTGATGTCGAAAAATTTAGTATACATTGGAATATTTATTTATAAGTAAGTAATAAAAAATTGTCTGCATAATAATAATGTTTCCAAAATGCCATTTCTATATTAAATTATATATTCGAATATCTGTAGCTATATATAGGGACCAAGGGAAAGCCCAACAATGTTCACCATGCTGATAGTCCACGATTCTGCAAATATCCTTTCACTGCCCTTACTGACACTTTTCGTTCCAAAATGACTCAAGTTCTTCACTCAGACTACGTGACATGGCTACATGATCTCGCAAGGCAGTTTGACTGCATGTTTGTCCTGTAGAGCGTTAGTGCCTGCAGCTCTATGAATCTCGAAGAGTGTAACAGCAATATCGTGGAACGATAAATAGCAGTTTCGGTAGACCAGGATTCTGTCACGATCAAATTACGCCATGTGTTGGTAGGCATTGCTTTTCCTAATGAGGTATTACAAAACCATTACACAAGCTGCCAATATGCGAATACTATTTCTGTATGAGAAACGCTCCTTCGGTTTTTCTATACGGACTGCGGCCTGATGGCCAATTGGCTAGTTCTCTGACCTTTGTTATCACAAGCTTCAGATTCGAATCCTGATGGTGGCATGGATGTTTGTGAGTAGTTCGGAATCCACGTTAAACTGTAGGTTCCGGTCTAATTAGCCTAAAGTGTGCACAAAAAATGATAGTAGAGCGACAAACCAAACCAATCTATACGGACAGTAGGTGGCGTTACTTACCTGTTTTGCGAGTTGCTACTCATTTGGATATTGTTACTTATTTACATATGTTGAACTTTTTAATTAAAATCACGTCTAATGTCCGCTGCCCTTATGATGAAATAAATTTAGTGGCCATCTGTGTATTACTTAATGTATAATAACAATTTTATAATTAAATTAATTACTATATATTATAAAAACCACACATAATAATACTAATGGTATTAATTTTTAAAAATTAAATAATTTTTAAATTTTTTAAAATATTTTTTTTTCTTCTAAAAAGAAGAATTTTTAAATAAATTAAAACTGCTGGCTATAAACGTACAGCTAGAAATTAGAAATAACGCAAAAAGAAATATTTTTAATAAATAACTTTTACGCAAATTGATATGTTTGTATATTATATTTCTGGTTTTTTTGTTTGTCAAATACCGTACACAACAGGTATATAATATAAAATATTACTCATTCGAAAAAAATAAAATATGATTGAAGTTTGGCTGGAACAGAGATTAATATAATTATTTGCCAATAAAATAGGTGAATTTATGGTATATCTTTATGAATTATATATTAATCATTATATTAATACAATTTTTGAAAGATAATAAAAAATCAATAGGTCTAATGAAAAAGAATTTCTCATTACCGATGGTTGTTATATTTCAATCATAATAATAGCAATAATAAAGATCAGGTGTATATGCAATCTCAAATAACAAAATGCATATACAATCTGTTACAATAACATAACAGGTTATACATTATCATCCGTATATAATTTCTGAAGACATCAGTTTTTAAAATTGTAAAAAAAGAAGAAAAAAAATGTAAGTTAAATTCTATTTTCAGAAAGGTTTAATTGTTATGAAATTGACACAAAAGAAATAAGGAGAATCCGATTGAATAGAATTTTGACTATAAATCGATAATATAATCAGTAACGATTATTCTATGGACTATTTTTTCATTTCATTAATACATTAAAAATTAATATTTTTTGACTATTGAATAACAAAAGTGAAAATTAATTATAAACTAAGAAAAGAAAACAAAAAGATTAGGTTTGCTCTGAAGAAAAATTCAGAATCATGTTAAATATTAACTATTTATTGTCAACAGAAGTATTGTTAGCTTATATGTTATTTTGCATATAAAAAAAAAAGTGAATATTTTATGATAATTTTCGTTATTCAGAAACAAAACATTTGATTAAAGTTTAAAAAACAAAAGATTTGATTTAAAATTTAATTTCAATATTTTTTATTTGTTCTTTGCAAAACAGATGCCGAACTAAATAAAAAAATTAATATTTCAACAAAAAACGTGTAGTAAGAGACAATAATCTCATGTGGTACTTTTTATCTGTAACACATTGGAAAATATCTTCTTACAATTTGCCCTTTAGATTATAAAATTAAACAAATAGCAAAACAGGGAAAAGATTAGTTTTGCTCTGAAGAAAACTTGATGTTTATCATCTTCTTACTAAGTACTGAAATAGTTACCTAGAACTAAGCCTAGAGCCCTCTTGAGCAAATTAACTTGTCCCGCGGGATTAAGAGTTCAAAATATTTCACCGCATTTTACTCTTCATTCAGTTTGAAACTCGGAAAAGAATTAGAATACTCAGACATTTATTCTTATCTGTGAAAGCAGATCATTGGGCGCGTAGCAGCCCCATTAGAAGAAACATAGTTGAACATTTTACTCATTCCATTAGCGAAACTACTGGAACGGAAAATTTCATTTGCAGAAAAAGGGAACCTTCTATTCTTTCGTTCCCCTTTTTGCCCCTACAGCTTAACATTCAAAAGCTTCCGGATTGTCGTTTTTACTCTTCATGAATGATAGTGTTGAGTAAGAATGGTAAAAAAGAAAGATTAAAAAAAGTCTCTTGTGTTTTTAAAATGACACAAAAATCAACTTTCTTTTTACTTCCACGGAAATTCCACACATTTCAATACGGAATTAAATCCATGAGACCATATGTTGAAATTTCATTAATCGGTATTATTTGAAGTGGGCTGTAACTTCTATTCCAAAGTTAGGACTGTTTCCATTTGGGACTGTTGAAAAGATTATTTACAATAATCAACCCTCTGCCTTTTATTACTTTCATTGTTTTCCGAGCTTTTTAGAGGTAAAAGAAAATAGGAAGCATTTTCGATTTGTTAAACCATTGAAAGAAGAGAAATTAAATTTAAATTTATATTTTATTTATCCAAACAGTTTGGAAAAATATTTTTCTAACTGATTAATTTAACTGCAAAAAAATTTGCAATGCGGGTTTGCTTAATACTGTAAGGAGATTAAAGTAAAATTATTTCGTAAATTAGATATATTTCTCGTTTATTAATTGCTCATTTTAAATAAAATAATGGAAAATCGTTTGATTTTTCACATTGATAGTATAAATTGATCATTAAATAATATTCAACTTTATTTTGTATTATATGCTATTTATTTATTTAGTAAATAATTGTTTGCTTTTTGTATAGTATTAAATGTGTGATATGACTAGTGGATAACAGAATTGATAAGTAATTATAAACCAGGCAAAAACTGAGATATATTTGGTTTGCTCTGAAGAGAAATTCACAATCATGTTAAATGTTTATTTTTATTATTTATAGAAGCGTTGCTAGTTCAAACTGATATTTTGAATATAAAAGTGTATATTTTATGATAATTTCGGTTATTCAAAAATTACGGCTATTACAAACAAAAGAGTAGATTAAAATTTATTTTCAAAATTTTTTTTTTTATTTGTTCTTTGCAAAACCGATGCAGAAAGAAATAAGAAAATTTTAATATTTCAACAATAAATAGATAATAAGAGACAATAATTTCATGGGATACTTTTTATCTGTAACGCATTGAAAATATCTTCTTACAATTTGCCCTTTAGATCATAAAATTAAACAAACAGCAAATCAGGAAAAGATTAGTTTTGCTCTGAAAAAATTAGTGTTTATCATCCTCTTACTAAGTACTGAAATAATTACTTAGAACTAAGCCTAGAGCCCGCTTGATCAAATTAACTTGTCCCGCGGATTAAGAGTTCAAAATATTTCACCGCATTTTACTCTTCATTCAGTTTGAAACTCGGAAAAGAATTAGAATACTCAGACATTTATTCTTATCTGTGAAAGCAGATCATTGGGCGCGTAGCAGCCCCATTAGAAGAAACATAGTTGAACATTTTACTCATTCCATTAGCGAAACTACTGGAACGGAAAATTTCATTTGCAGAAAAAAAGGAACCTTCTATTCTTTCGTTCCCCTTTTTGCCCCTACAGCTTAACATTCGCAAAAGCTTCCGGATTGTCGTTTTTACTCTTCATGAATGATAGTGTTGAGTAAGAATGGTAAAAAAGAAAGATTAAAAAAAGTCTCTTGTGTTTTAAAATGACACAAAAATCAACTTTCTTTTTTACTTCCACGGAAATTCCACACATTTCAATACGGAATTAAATCCATGGAACCATATGTTGAAATTTCATTAATCGGTATTATTTGAAGTGGACTGTAACTTCTATTCCAGAGTTGGAACTGTTGAAAAAGATTATTTACAATAATCAACCCTCTGCCTTTTATTGTTTTCATTGTTTTCAAAGCTTTTTAGAGGTAAAAGAAAATAGGAAGCATTTTCGATTTGTTGCAACTATTGTAAAAAGAGAAATTAAATTTAAATTTATGTTTTTTTTTTATCCAAATAGTCTGGAAAAATATTTTCTAACTGATTAAATTAACTGTAAAAAAATTTTAATGCGGGTTTGCTTAGTACTGTAAGGAGATTAAAGTAAAATTATTTCGTAAATCAGATATATTTCTCGTTTACTAATTGCTTATTTATATAAAATAATGAAAAATCATTTTATTTTTTCTCACACTGATAGAATAAATTGATCATTAAATATTATTCAACTCTATTTTGCAGTATATATTATTTAATTATTTACTTTTCTAGGTATTAAATTAATAATTAATAGTCAAAATTTATCGTGCATTATTTATGTATAATACAATTATTTATTAAATAATTAAATAGTATATAGTACAAAATAGAGTTAAATAATATTTAATGATCAATTTAATCTATCAGTGTGAGAAAAATCAAACGATTTTCCATTATTTTATTTAAATAAGCAATTAATACCGAGAAGTATATTTCATTTATGAAATAATTTTCCTATTCTCTTCTTATATACATGTTCGTAATCCCATATTCTAAATGGAAGAAGATTCTGTTCAGCAAGATGTTTTTAGAAAATTCAACAATATTTACAAAAAATATTCTTTAATTTTTAGCTATTAAAGTATATTTTTCTAATCGATTAAATAAATTGTAAAAAAATTTGCAATACGGGTTTGTTTAGTACTAAAATTATTTCATAAATCAGATATATTTCTCGTTTATTAATTGCTTATTTAAATAAAATAAAAGAAACACGTTTGATTTTCTCACATTGATAAAATAAATTGATAATTAAATATTATTCAACTTTATTTTGTATTATATACTATTTAATTATTTAATAAATAATTATTATATATAAATAATGTATGATACATTTTGAATACTTAGTTATTAATTTAATACAATAGAAAAACAAACAGTTATTTACTAAATAATTAAATAGTATATAATAAAAATAAAGTCTAATAATATTTAATTATCAATTTATTTTATCTCTGTGAGAAAAGTCAAAAGTTTTTCCTTTATTTTATTTAAATAAGCAATTAATAAACGGGAAATATATCTAATTTACGAAATAATTTCACTATTCTCTTCTTATATACATGTTCTTAATCACATAATCTAATTAGAAGAAGATTCAAATAAGAAATTTTTTTTATTGAAAGTTCACCCATATTTACAAAAAATGTATTTTAATTTTAAAGTCAAAAGAGTGGAAACAGTAGTTTTATAATTACTAACACATTCAATGCACACAATTTCATGTTAAGTTACAAATATATATTTAATCGAATTTTTTCCCACAAATTTGTTTTGGTGATAATTAAGAAAGAATATGCTTTTTCGGCAATCTGTATAAAAGTTCATGAAATATTTATATATATTTCTTGTCGAATTAATTAAGTCCTATATCAATTTGAAAAGAATTAATTTTGAATTACTGATATGTAAAGTCAGAATTATTCGCAGTTAGAAACATATATTTTTCATGAAATATGTATTTTTATGAAATGTGAAATATGTATTTATATGGAATATTAAACATGTATTTTTATGAAACATTAAATATGTATTTTTACAAATATTAAATATGTATTTATATTAAATATTAAACATGTATTTTTTTTTAAATATTAAGCATGTATTTTTATGAAATATGAAATACGTATTTTTATTAAATATAAAAAGTATGTATTTTTAAAAACTCAACAGTTGCTTTTGGAGAATAATTTTGAAAACTGATAAGAAAATGTTTTCTCAAGATTATTTCTATATAAATAAAAAATATATTTCTCAAAAAACATTTTACAGGCAAAGTACTTTTTTAAAGATATACATCAGAAATGTTAGTTTAAAATATTACCAGTATAAAAGGTCTTGTAACGTTTCTACAGTCGAGTATATTTTAAATTGAAGAAAATGTATAAATGTGTACTATAAGCTGAAACAACTTTTGAATCATGAAAAAAAGATATATAAACAAACAAACTGTACAGAAGCAAATATAACCATAAATAACTATAATTTAGGCCAAACACCTGAAGGAACAATACAGCTGAAGTAGAATCCCAGCGAAAATCACCAGTTACCAGTGATTCGGAAAAAGTGATCTCCTTTTCCAGCAATGCCATCCGCAATTCAGAAGCGTCGTTTATTGCCTTTACGATAAAGCTGCTATTTTTGTATTAAATTTCCGTTGGGAGGCAAACGTGGTGGCAGTGAAAATTATCTTTTGCCGTTGATGGTGATTCTAATGACCGCGGTGGGTGAAAATGCTCTGAGAAACTCAAAACCAAGGAGCGTGCCAAGCTTAAATGGGGATTGCATTTTATAGATAAGCGATATTTTTAAAGGTGAAGGCAAAATAAAAAACGCGTAACAAACGTCTCAGACAGCAGTTACTGGCTTGAAATTAAGCTATAAATGTCTCGGGTAGGATACATAAAATGTATAATGAGAAAAGAATAGGTTGCTCACCCATAACTGGAAAAGACAAAGCTTTTTGTTACGTAGCATTATTATCGCCTTAAAAACTAGAAACTGCAACAATGAGCGTTTTCCACGAGGCCATTGAAAAGTATGTAAAAGCTAATTTATTACGAGAACAAAAGAAATGCGGGTCTAGTTGAAAACGCTTAAGTGTGGTAGCGTTCATTAGACTTCGTTAGATTAGATTAGCTTTTTCTTTATGGAAATAAATTATTGCTTGTGTTAAGTTTTTTATGGCTGGGCATCGTGTGTTTGAATAAATTTAATCTTACAAATTTTGCATTTAGTAATGCTATTACAAGAAAAAAAAGGAAAAATTCTAGCAGTTTGAGAATGCCAGAATAAGGAACTAAAAAATATTCTTAAATTATATTGAAATGTCTACAAATTTGATAGCAATTAATAATTATAGAATTACTATTCAAGTTTAAATTTAAAAACAATTATTTCAGAAACAAACATAATTTTTGCAATGCAAAAATTACATATTTTAAAATTGAGAAACATTGGAAACATTAGAAAATGTTGTTGTTTATTTAAAGTATTTAAATGTATTTTGAGAGTATTTGGAAGTTAATTACTCAGCATTAAAAAATTATTTAAAACTAAAAATTCAATTCATACAAAGCATGTTATTTCAAACCGTTTATTAATTATTAGACAAATGGTTTTTATCCTATGGACATCGTTGATAGAGAAGCCCAATACGATAAAGAACAACAAAATCAATTACTAAAGGTATTGTCAGTAACACAAAAAGGGAAACAGTTAAGAACAGTAGGGCATATGCTGAAGTACTCTCCAGTCATGGGCACACCATGGTCTCAAAGGTTGCAAATATCTGTATCAAGCAGTCCTATTCTATACAGGTACTGAAAGTAGTTATGAATTCTGACAAGTTTAAAGCAGGCCCCGCCGACCGCTCTTGGTAAGAAGCTGAAAAATCTTGTTAGCTTATTCAATAGGAAATTTCACTTTTCTCAGAAAAATTCTCTATATAGCTTGCAACGATGTGATTTAATAGAGAAGGATATATATCGCTTTTGCTGGATATATATGCTGCAAAGGCAAAGAAGGATCTAGTTGCATCATTTGGGATCCATTCTTGAATAATATATCAGCCCTCTTCATTTCCATATATCCCACAATGGCTTGGAATCCACTACAGAAAATGAATTTCTTGGTGTTAAACAGCTTATTTATCTTTATTATGCAGTTCCTAGAAATCTCACATTTACAGTTATTGGGAATTGTCAAGGTTATAATTACCGCCCTGGAATCAACAAAAAGGCTATTTTATTTCGCACTATTCCTGCTCTATTTTGTCTACGGCCAAAAGAAATGTTGACTGTTTTATCATCAAAGTTGTCAAGTGACTTCCAGACATAAGATAATTTTAAGTCTGTAGAATAACCATTAGACAAATGAAGTATATTTATTTGAAGTATACTAATTTTTTTTATAATTTATTAAAAAAAAAATAAACCAATTTGACTCAATTTTATTTTCAATAAATTGTTAACATAGCAGTATATCACCCATTAAAATAGTCATAAGAATTGTAATTTTTTTACCAATTATCCATGTTAACATACACTCATGTCCATAAATTAAGGATAATTCAGAATCACACAGAAATTGAACTCTAAAAATAAAATTTCACCTGTAGAATTATCACACACATCTTGAAGAATATGCAAATTACAGGAAACCACCAGGGCGCGGATAGTACGTCACAATGACGAGTGTAAAGAGAGGTGTATATAAGGAACGGTGGCAAAGAAGTAAAATTGTTCACAAGCTCTTTAAAAGCCTTTCAGTGCAACAACCGCATAGTTATAGCACAAAAGAAGCATTTGGATGATGTTTTTACTTGGTAGAATTATCAGACGACTGGAATGGGGACGTACCCAGCTGAAGTATCCGAAGAACTTGAATCGCCCAGAGTGTCATCTCCAGGCTTTGGCAACGATTCCAAGATGATGGTAAGGTGAGTAGATGTTACAGCACAGGTCGCCCCCGAGTTACAACGCCGAATGAGTAATGGGCTTTCTAGCAATTACTGCCAAAAGAAACAGACTTTTGAGCACAGCATCCGACCTGTCTCGTCAGCTCTCTTCAGCTACCGGTACGACAGTTTCAAGGCAGACCGTGTACAGACGCTTAGGAAACACATTGTTCTATATGCTCGTAGGCCTGTCGATGTGTTCCACTTACCGCAACTCACTGTCGCCTGCGATTAACCTGAGTAGAGAGCATGCATTGTGGACACCGCAACAGTGGTCTGGTATGATGTTTTCCGGACGAGTCCAGGTTTAGTTTGCAGTCTGATTCTCGCCGGACTTTCATATGTAAGAGCTCCTTAGTACCCGTTACCACCAAGAGAACACCATTGAACGACACCGCTACGGTGGTGCAGGATGGCTCGTTTGGGGAGGAATTATTCTTGGTTCCAGAACTGACCTGCATGTTCAGAGTGTAACGATGACAGGCCACATCTATCGGGATGTCATTCTGGAACA
>BPLR01020009.1:0-52558 GCA_021605095.1 Caerostris extrusa
ATATATATATATATGCATCTCAAGCTATGGAAGGAAAATGGGAAGAATATGTTCTTTAAAGAACTATGGTAAGAAAACAAAAATGATGTCAATTTTCCGACGATTAACTAGAGAGAGGAGTTATATTATCAATTATTCAAGTAATTAATATGATTTAATTATTTTGCAAAGCATTTTAGTATATATACTGTAACCAATCCATAATTTAGCGATCCAGTAAGCACGCGACGCGCTTGGTCAAAAGACTTTATTTGATTTTAAAAAGAATTATTTTCACAAATCTTCTTGAAAAGAAAATGTAGACGCGAAGGCTGACCATAATCATGATTTTATCTACTTTGCATAAAGCCTTGATTCTCTTACGAAATTTAAAGTAAATATTATTTTTAAGTTATTGTAATAATCATTTTAAACCACTTTTGTTCCCAAAATTAAAAAATACATATGCATTTGTTTCACTTGGCAGTTACAAATTTGCGAAAACTCAGATTAACTCCACTTTAATTAAATGCAAAGTCAATGTTTATTTATTTGAATTCTGATTAAATTGTACTTATGAATTTTTGAGTATAAATAAATTAAATCTTTGTTTTTAAGTTTAAATAAGGAATAATGCTTATATGCGTTTTTCATATGTACAAAATTAAAAATTTTTATATTTGGGTTAGACATTTCTTAAAATGTCTATTTGCTATCATTTTTTAAATTTCAAATTGTAAGTTAATTCAAAGATTTAAGTATTTTTCTCCAAACTTTTATAACCTACTATTTTTTTTTTATTTATTCTACAACATTTAGTCAAGAAAAGAATATTAGTTTTTATTATCAAACTTTTTTATTACAGTTAACAATTAAACTCTAACTTAAAATGGATTTCCCACATTTATTATAAGTTTTTAAAGTTTACTTTAGCTATTAATTAATTAATTTTAAAATCTCTATTAATAATTATTTTTTTTTTTTTTTAATTTCATTGGGAAATGAAATTATCCATTCTTATTATACACTCATGTCCATAAATTAAGGATCATTCAGAATCACACAGAAATTGAACTCTAAAATGAAAATTTCACTGTAGAATTATCACACACATAAGAAGAAGAATATGCAAATTACAGGAAACCACCAGATGGCGCGGATAGTACGTCACAATGACGAGAGTGCAAGACAGGGGTATATAAGGAATGGTGGCAAAGAAGTAAAATAGTTCACAAGCGCTTTAAAAGCATTTCAGTGCAATAACCGCATAGTTATGGCACAAAGGAAGCATTTGGATGATTTTTTACGTGGTAGAATTATCGGACGACTGGAATGTGGACGCACCCAGCTGGAAGTATCCGAGGAACTTGGAATCGCCCAGAGTGTCATCTCAGGCTTTGGCAACGATTCCAAGATGATGGTAATGTGTGTAGATGTTACAGCACAGGTTGCCCCGAATTACAACGCCGAATGAGGAACGGTATTTAGCAGTTACTGCCAAAAGAAACAGACGGAGCACAGCATCAGACCTGCCACATCGTAGCTCTCTTCAGCTACCGGTACGACAGTTTCAAGGCAGACCGTGTACAGACGCTTAGGGCACATTGTTCTATATGCTCGTAGTCCTGTCAGATGTGTTCCACTTACCGCAACTCACTGTCGCCTGCGATTAACCTGGAGTAGAGAGCATGTATTGTGGACACCACAACAGTGGTCTGGTGTGATGTTTTCCGACGAGTCCAGGTTTAGTTTGCAGTCTGATTCTCGCCGCACTTTTCATATGGAGAGCACTTTCATATTTCTTTTTTTTTCCATTTAGAATTTTTTTATTTTTCTTCTAAGATTAATTTATTTAAAGCAATTTATTCATAGTCTCATTTCTTATATTTGCATTGAACACAGAAATGCATTATGTTGGTGCCTTGGGTAATAAATGAGTTTCTGTTAAATTTTTACGTATTATTTTTCTGTTTTTCTTTCAATTCCTTGTAGTTATTTTAAAGTTATTTCATATAAATGTTTTGCTTGTTGCTGTATCAAAACTATATTTTGAGATATTAAATTATCAACAAGCTAAAACATTTGCTAATAAAGGAATATTTTGTATGTGATTTTATTATATTGTCAAACTTTGTAAACAATTAGAAATAGATACAAAATGGATTTTTTACATTATTATAAGTTTTTAAAGATTCTTATTAATAATTAATTAATTTTAAATATTAATAATTATTTTTTTAATTTCATTGAAATGAAATGTCATTCTTAATTATACACTCATGTCCATAAATTAAGGATCATTCAGAATCACACAGAAATTGAACTCTAAAATGAAAATTTCACCTGTAGAATTATCACACACATCTTGAAGAAGAATATGCAAATTACAGGAAACCACCAGATGGCGCGGATAGTACGTCACAATGACGAGAGTGCAAGACAGGGGTATATAAGGAATGGTGGCAAAGAAGTAAAATAGTTCACAAGCGCTTTAAAAGCATTTCAGTGCAATAACCGCATAGTTATGGCACAAAGGAAGCATTTGGATGATTTCTTACGTGGTAGAATTATCGGACGACTGGAATGTGGACGCACCCAGCTGGAAGTATCCGAGGAACTTGGAATCGCCCAGAGTGTCATCTCCAGGCTTTGGCAACGATTCCAAGATGATGGTAATGTGTGTAGATGTTACAGCACAGGTTGCCCCCCGGAATTACAACGCCGAATGAGGAACGGTATTTAGCAGTTACTGCCAAAAGAAACAGACGGAGCACAGCATCAGACCTGTCTCTTCAGCTACCGGTACGACAGTTTCAAGGCAGACCGTGTACAGACGCTTAGGGCACATTGTTCTATATGCTCGTAGTCCTGTCAGATGTGTTCCACTTACCGCAACTCACTGTCGCCTGCGATTAACCTGAGTAGAGAGCATGTATTGTGGACACCACAACAGTGGTCTGTGTGATGTTTTCCGACGAGTCCAGGTTTAGTTTGCAGTCTGATTCTCGCCGCACTTTCATATGGAGAGCACTTTCATATTTCTTTTTTTTTTCCATTTAGAATTTTTATATTTTCTTCTAAGATTAATTTATTTAAAGCAATTTATTCATAGTCTCATTTTTATATTTGCATTGAACACAGAAATGCATTATGTTGGTGCCTTGGGTAATAAATGAGTTTCTGTTAAATTTTTACGTATTATTTTTCTGTTTTTCTTTCAATTCCTTGTAGTTATTTTAAAGTTATTTCATATAAATGTTTTGCTTGTTGCTGTATCAAAACTATATTTTGAGATATTAAATTATCAACAAGCTAAAACATTTGCTAATAAAGGAATATTTTGTATGTGATTTTATTATAATAATAGTTCACAGGTTATTTTGCATTTTTAGTAATAATATGTTTGCTCATATATTGCAATATCTTTGCTCATATATTTCTCAATTTATAATTTTAAAGGAAAAACAAATATTTATACTCCACTGTAATCAGGAAACTTTGGTACATTTATGTAGTTAGTTGCTAGGACAAATATGCTAGTAGTCTAACTTACTAATTTCCTGGCACAACAAATCCATGTTGGACCATGGCCGGCTATCTACTGGCAGATTCCGAGACAGGGGATGTTTCCATTTTATGGAATAGGGCTGTCGCTCAACAGTCATATTATACCAGGACCTACGATTTAATGTGGATTCCGCACACTTCAAACATCCATGGTATAGACGGTACTCGAACCTGAAGCTTATGACATCGAGTGCCACCGAGAGCTCATACTAGTGATATAGGAAATAAAATTTCAGAAATTCATAAGTCTCAAATTGTCTCCATAATTTTCTCTTTTTAAACCTTAAATATCTGTATTATTCAGTTAAATTAATTAATTATGTAATAATTAGTTAAATATTATAGAATATGATATTCTATTATTATTTCCTTTTTTTTATAATTGTCATATTCGTTGTGTTGTAAAAGAAAAAAATAGTTTTAAATAGATAATATCTAATTGTCTTATTTACATAGAAAATGTTAATCATAATTTAGTACATGAACACTAATGCCAACATATGCAAAAAAAAATGTTACATTTCGTTATCATTAACATTATTAGTTTTTATTTTTTACAACACAATTTTTATTACCTCAATTGAATTGCTAAATTACAATTAATAAGTAATTATTGAAACATAACAAATAAAAAACGTTATTTCATCATTAGAAATAGATTTAACTTTGATCAAGTTAATGAAATATTCAGTATAATTAATTTTACTAAAATTTCGCAAGCGATTAAAATATCATATTTCCTTAATGTCATACAATTTTATCTCGAACATTTAATCCTCAGAGTTTAATTATCATACTTAAAATAATGATAAGAGCAATTATCGAACACCACTTATGAATAGACATAAAATGCCACCTTTTTTTTTACATAAAATAGCGTACGTATGTCATTCACAAAATTGCGCATTATTAAAAGATAATATCAACAGAGGAAGTTCTAAGTATGTACTTATTCAGAAATATGTTCTTCAAGTCATAAAGACCGAAATTCTAGGAAATTCTTCTAGATTTTGTTCAGCAAATTTGTTTAATGGTTCTTCTTGAGAAATTAAGCAGCAGAATGCGAGGAGTTTCATTTCATTTCAATGTTGAAAGCGTACTTAGCGCTAATTTATTAGCGCCCTTTTTTCCTGATAAGAAATTTTACTTAACGTATAAGATTAGTGAAAGTTTCATTATGAATTTCAAAATATAATTACTGTAAAATTTTATAAATATTTTATTAATGAAATTTATTTTTTATTATCACAAAAATTAAATTTTGAAATAATATAAAAATTTTTTATTGTAATACTTTTTTCGAACTGTTTTGAATATTGAACAGAACTTGTATAAATTATAGAATGTTTAATATGTTGCCGTTTTCAATAAAAAGAGAAAAACAAGTATTAAAAAAAGTTTTGAAGTCAATTCCTACTTTTTTTCCCACTATATTGCAGAAAGTCCTTTATAAATAATTTTCATTCATTTTTTTATCTAGAGCCATTTATTGGTAGATAAATGCAACTTAAATCGAAAAAAAAAATATAATTAATTAATTAAATTTATTTACTGAATTAATATTTGAAAAACTGTATTAACATCAAGTGTCATCCACTGCCAGTTCAAAAAAATGTATTTGTACTTGAGTGGATGAATAAAAAGTGTTTTATGAACGATTGAAAATTTGAAAAAAGATATATATAGGGAGAGTGTGAGCTAATAGAAGGAATTGAAATAAAATTATAATAAATAATATAATTCTATAAAATTTTAGAAATATTGTTCCAAAAAAGAATATTAGTGAATAAAGTTATTTTTTATTATCATAAAAATTAAATCTTTGAAATATTATAAAAAATTTTTTTGTTGTAAATTTTTTTTTTCGTTAGTATTTTTCGAATTGATTTGAATATTGGACAGAATTTTTACAAAATATAGAATGTTTACTATATTGCCATCTTTAATGAAAGAGAAAAATAAAATAATAATATAATAATAATAATAAAAAATAATTCTATAAAATTTTAGAAATATTATTAAAAAAAGAATATGAATGAATAAATTAATTTTTTTTTCACAAAAATTAAATTTTGAAATATTATAAAAAAAATTATTGTAAATATTTTTCTGGGCAATGTTTTCTTGAATTAATTTGCATATTGAACAGAACTTTTACAAAATATAGAATGTTCAATATGTTGCCATCTTTAATGAAATAGGAAAATAAAATAATAATAAAATAATTAAAATAATAATAATTAATAATAAATAATTCTACCAAATTTTAGAAATATTATTCAAAAAAAAAGAATGTTAATGAATAAATTAATTTCTTACCATTACAAAATTAATTTTTTAAATATAAATAGTTTTTTGTTGAAATATTTTTTTTGGCAATGTTTTTGTTTTTCGAATTGATTTGAATATTGAACACAACTTGTACAAAAAAAGAAATGTTTACTATGTTGCCATCTTTAATGAAAGAATATATATTATTTTAAATAAATTATATAATCGATTTAGAATTCTGAATGACCCTTTAATTATTATTGTAGCATTTTTCCCACGGGAAGAGTTGAGACATTTCTTTCCCAGGAGAGAAGTAATGTATATTTGACAAGAACATAATAACAACCTATCACTCAAATTTGGCAATAGATAAGCAGTGTTGTGGGTAGTTATATTACATGCAATTAATGTTTTGTATTAATGAGAACAACTTGACACTCAATTTGATAGCAGATATTCGGTGTCATGTATAATGAGACTCATGAAATTAGTGATTTCTGTGCGACTTCCACCTGTCGAAACAATTACAGATGTAATATGGACTACACCATGTGTTGTTGCATCGAGATTAGTGATAGACCATGGGCTGAGAAAATGTCTACTCAAATGATAAGTGAGGGAAGCTGATATCTTGGCGAATTTTCTTAAAGAGGGTTTTGGGGAAGAAATAAGAGTTATCCGACGAGTCAACCAAAAAGTGCTGTTTTTCTTTTTCTGTGAAGTGACTGAATAGGCCGGAGTTCCCGTCTGTTTTCAAAGGGAGCCGTTTGTGGATTCGTATATTATGCTGTTGATAATTAAGTAATTAAGTTCTGCCGCAGACCAGGAAATTAGATTCATCGTAGACTCCAGAACTCTACAATTCCCCGTCCTTAGAGTGAACTGCCCTCACAAATCAGATTTAATTTTAATTTATCAATTGTTTTGTAAATAATGATTTGAAATAGAGTTTTGTTTAATATATATATAATGTTTGTAAATAAAAATTAAAGTGTTCCCATGAACCTGAAACTGGCCCACTTCTTGAATTAAAGGTTTTGTACAGGCCGAGACGTTTCAATATATTCTTATTTATAAAAACAACGAATTGCTGGCATTGTTGCCTATAAATTATTAAACAAACCTTATTTATCTTCAGAATATTTCTCATAATCAAAAATGCAATTAAGGAATTGAAAATGAAAGGAAATTAGTTTCCTTATTTTATTTTCTGATTCAATTACTAGAGCGAGAGAGAAGCGAACTTAAAGTGAATTATTACTGATAATGAAGGTGCTGGCAATTATTAAGCACTTCATACTATTTTATTCATTCATTATGAGAACAGAGTCACAACACTTTAATCCAATTATTTCATACAGAAATAACAGCTTAATGAGAGGCTTATTAAGTTAATTGTCATTTGAGGCAACAATTTCTTTATCGAAAATATCTAAAATAAGTCTACCATTAATTATTCTTTTATTTGTATAGACACATAGTTTTTTTAGATGACGTTAAAAAGAAATACATATATATATATATCTGTATGAGATATTATATTTTTCTCAAATGATTATCTTATGTATAGTTTGAATATTCGTAAATGATTCTTTAAATATATCTAGAAGTATTAGTGCAATTCTCGTGATTATATAATTATTAATTTATTTTTTGTCTCAATCTAACTAAACTGCATCAATGATTAATGATAAGTATTAGGTAGATATACTCAAATATCTTATTGTCTCTAGTTGTGAGGAAAAAGATTAAATTATTATTGATATTTATTATATATTAAATTAAATAGATTGATAAAATTATCTCATATTCATCTATTGCTTATCGATTAACGATGTACACATTTTTTTTTTAAATTGTATTTTATAATTATAAATAAAAATTTGAAAATTTGCAAATTGCTTAATATGTAAAAATATTTTATGTCAAAATTGATAAAAAAGTTAATGTGAGAGTGACTGATTTCTGAAATTTTATTTGCAATATTACTAATATGGGGCCTGATGGCCGAGTGACTAACGCTCTGGCCCCCGGTGCCACAGGTTTCGGGTTCGAGACTAGGCGGTACCATGGATGTTTGCAGTCGTTCGGAATCCACTTTGAGCCGTAGTTTCTGGTTTATTATGACAGTTGGGTGTAAAGCTGACAACCCTATCCAGTAACAAGTCAGCGTCACAGACCCAGGTCGGACAACGGGTGCTCCAACACAACACAGCGGCCTGGTGGCCAATTGAGCAGCACTCTGGCCGTTGGTACCCACAGATTTCAGGTTCGAATCTTGGCTGTAGCATGGATGCTTTTTAGTGATTCGGAATCCCCGCTCGGAATTCCCGATCTAATTAGCTTAAAGTGTGCATAAAATGACAGTAGAGCGACAAACCAAACCCTCACAACAGAAGCTGCCCCCCCCTCCCTTTCGTTTTTAAAAGAGACCACGTGAATTCTTGGACTTGGTCTAGATGTTGGTTTTTAATAAGTAGAATAAGAAGAAAATAAGTTAATAAGGTAAGTGAATGTGTAAGGAAAGTTAATAAGTATTCGTTAATGAGAATATGTTAATGTTTAAATAAAAACAAATACGAGTACTTTGGAAAACAATAGTTATTCTTTTTTTTATCTATATATGCATAGAAAACCTCAAATTTAAGCAATATATGGAATATTTTAATATAAAACCACAAATATATTCTATCCGTTTAAAAATTGGCATTATAAATACTTCATAAATGTATTCTAAACGTTATATGCCTCAAAATGATTCAATTTTTATAAAATTCATCATGTCAAGAATATTTAAGCAAGTATTAAACTGTATCCATCTAAAAACTATTCCAAACTCATAAAAATTCTATTGCATTTTTAATCATTGAGAGCTTTGCGCAACATCCATTCAAAACAACAGAAAAAAAGAAAAAAGAAAAGAGAAAAAAAAAAAAGAAGAGAAAGCAAGAAAAGAGAAAACAGTTATTATTTGAGCATCAGACGGAAAAAGAGTCCTTCAAATCTCTTTCGCGGCAGAGAGACAGAAAGCGACGTGAAATAAAAGTTTGAAGAATGGCGCAGGGATCGCGGCGAAACAGATCAGACTTAATCATGGAAGCGGAAAAAACAGCCGCGGTTGTGTGTTTGGGTTCGGTCTCTGTGGAGCAGGCCTTTCATGTTTCATGAGCTTATTCTTTCTAACAAACTTCCATTTCCGTCGCGGGTAAAAGTGGCATGTGTTCGTTTTTGTTTTGGCTTGCAATGTTTGATTTAATTCTGGAATATTTTTTCCTATCCAGAAGGCAAGACATTTTTGGGAAATGATAATCTAAATATTACATAAGGAACATTACTGTATGTGTATATGTCAAAACTATTCTAATCTGAAGACAATCCTGAATCCAAAATATTGCCACAAAATTTGTGCTATTTCATTCTGTAATTATATAGAGGTGACCAAAATGTTTTTTCCTATTCCTGAAATTTTTAAATTGCATCATGTCATATAAACTGGTGACAATTTAAATATTCATTATTATTGGCCGTTGAATAAACTTTTTACTTAAATGACCATCAATTGGTGACCTTTTAAGCATTAAACATGTATCATTTAAGCATTCATCTTCACTCGTGTGTAGGCAAATTTGTGTCAAAGAACTGTCAAAATTTGTATTATTTCCTCCTACAATGTGGTGGACAAAATGTTTGCATCACTAAAACATTCATGTAAGGCAATCCTGAGTTCAAAAGTTACAAAAAATTTGTATATTTCCTCCTGTCATATAAACTGGTGATCATTTATTCATCTGTATTGGTTATTAAGTAAACTCTTACATAAATGCCCATCAATTGGTGGTCATTTACGCCTTAATCATGCGTTATTTCAGCATTCATCTTCACTCATGTGATGATCTTCACACAAGCAAATCTGTATTTAAAAGCTGTGGAAAATTACTTCATCCTGCGGTATGCACTGATGTCCAAAATGTTTGCGTCTCTTAAGTATTCATGTAAAGGCAATCTTGGGTTCAACACGTTAAAATTGCTTTATTTAATCATGTGATATACAGTGGTGATCAAAATATTTGTGTCACTTAATGTGATACAAGAATGGGAGATTTATAGTTAGTTCAGTGTTACCGAGGATTACTCACAGGAACCAAGCACATATCTCTCTTGGCACTATATTTTTAGATAAATATCACCAAAGATTGTATCCGTACCCTTTTCCTCAATAAAGGGACATTTTGAATACAAATTATTTATATTCTTTTAACTACATAGTCCATTTAACTTTTGAACTATTCCCAGTTCGCATACACAAAGCGCTATCCACCAAATTACTTTGATCTTTGAGCTGTTTCTTACCCAAGTCAAATTCGCTTATTACCGGGTGAAGCAGTATTTTTATGCATTCCGTGATATTCATAAAAACATCCGTTCATAAATGTCATGTGAAAACGAACTTCATTCTGCTCTTCTTCGCAGAGCCTAATTTTCAGAGACAGCGGCGTCGGTTTGCTTCTCTTCTGACAATTCCTCTGAGACCTTTCTCCCTTGATATCTTCCGCAATACCGAGAAAGTAGTCTTACAGCCTCGGTTCCATATCTGCTGTACTACGGTCGCTTATCTGGAAATAATGAACATCGAGCTTATTTAGTTTTGAGAAATAAAAGCATTGTTTCCATAAGAACATGAAAATACATCACCAAAATGATATAATTTTTTGTATCTATGCAAAACAAAAGTCTTATCTAAGAAATATACTATAATGTCGTTGAAATTATAACATTTAAATAATATCTGTACTGTATTAAAATTAAACTTCAATTGTATTGAAATTAAGCTCATTGATACGCATGCACAATGAACTTAATTTCAATGCAATTGTTTCATTACGTATAATTTCAATGCAACACTTTAAATATTTTTAATTATATATTAAAATGTATAAAATGAAATAAATATGATAAATTTCTATGGAAATAAAAAAATACGTCTAATAATAGGATTTTTTTACATTGATTATTTATATTATTTCCTAAATGAACTTTTTTGAGTATGCACTCTTTGTGAGGTCACAAACAGAATTAATCAAAATATTTTCAATCTATATCATTGCATTTTTGCCATTGATTACAATTTTTTTGGCCTGTTTGTAAAAGAATATCCTTGTTTTAGTGTCATTAAATTCAGTAAAGGCTTTTGACAGTTTCGGGATTGAGAAAGCATGATTTTTTACAGAAGGGGTAGTCAGTAGGAAAAAGTCTGGTGAATAGGGGGAGAGGCAGAACCTCAAAATTCAACTCATTCAGTTTTTGAAGTATGATTTGAAAAACGTTTCTTATTTAAGCATGGAGATCAATAATGCCTTTACGATTCATCAAACCTGGTTCTGATGATAACAATGTCTAATACACAATATTAGTTTGTTAACATTATTACTGCCTATGTAATGCTACATATCTACATGTAAAATAATAGACCTCTTTGATTCCATTAAGCCATCATTATTGCTTTTTTCTTGTAGGTAATACAAGCACAATATTAATTTGCTAACAGTATTCCTTCCTATGTATATGTACAGGAATATATATGTATTGATTCCATTAAGCCTCCCCATTGCTTTCTTTGCATGCAAGCTTTGGTTTGAGTGTGTTTAGGCTTTTATCTACATCTGCTTTTATCTATCTTATCTGCTTTTTATCTAGCCACTGCGATGAGTGTTTTCAAAACGTTTTTAGTAAACGCAGTGATTGTCAAACTTTCAGTGGCGACTAACCATTCTCCACATGTTCTATGACTAGGTTACTAGGGAGTGTGTAACTTAAATTAGAAGAGGTATAAAGTGAACTTAATAAATAATGCTTCAAAAATAAACTAAGTAGTTATAAATTATGCAAAAAGAATTGATAGATTTATAATTGCAATGCAAATGTTAAGGTTTTTTTTTTATGTCTATTATTGATACATTATTCAACACATGTGTATAAAAAACAAGTAATATAAAAAAAAATAATAAGTCAATTCCTACTTTCTTTTTCACTATATTGCAGAAAGTCCTTTATAAATAATTTTCATTTTTTAAGTTTATCTGACTCCATCTATTGGTAGATATATGCAACTTAAATAAAAAAAACTAAAATTAATTAATTAAATTTAATTACTGAATGAATATTTGAAAAACTGTATTAACATCCAGTGTCATCCACTACAATTTAAAAAAAAAATGTATTTGAATTTGAGTGGATGAATAAAAGGCATTTTATTAACGATTGGAATAGAAGGAATTGAAAAATAACTTAATCATTCACAACTTAGCTTGGAAAAGGCTTAATAATTTATAACTGGAGTTCTTGTTATAACGTTATAGTAATTGAGTATCTCAGAGAACATAACTTTTGTTAATCAGTTTTCCAAGCTATTCCTGGGGTAATTTCTAGGATTTTCTGGGATAATGTCTTCTCTTGGGACATATTTTCAGGTTTTTCTTATTCATCGAAACTTTTTCCAACCAATTTTCACTCCAGAACTAGATTTTAATTGTGTTTTTACTCTATCTTCAAACTGAATTGTTAACTGCGTCTCCTTGTTTATATAAAAGAAATGTCTTGCTTTATAGTAAAATTATGCATATAAAGCTTTCTACACTTGAACAAGAAGTAATAATGAGTTGTATCCTAAAAAAAAAAACCACAAAAAAATTAACTTTGTGGTTTTTGACCGACTTTTAATCCACATAAAAATTATACAACTGTTCTTAAAACTCAAAGTACATACAAATTCTCATTTAATACAATACTTATATAAACTAAATTTAAATAATAAAATTCATTACAATATTACGCATAAAATAAGAGATTTTTTTTTAAATTTCCATACATTTCAAAATTAAAGAATGAATTTTCTACTCTTAGTAGTATTCGTTGCTTTGTATACAAATTAATTTTTTAATAATTTCAAAATATAATTAAAATATAAAATAATTACTCAAATAATGAATTCGCATAATGTCTATGAAAAAAAATAATTTCTTCGTTGAACTTAATTGTGTACATTAAAGACGTAATAAATTATCAAAATACTTGTACTTGTTAAGCTTTTATTTATTATTTAACTAAAACACTATCGTTGCTTCACTAATCTAAATTAATTATTTCTTTCTTACCCATAATAATTCGTCGGTAAAAAAAATGGTGCTAAAGAACCAAAAATAAAAAAAAAAAACACACTTAGCTTAAATTCACATGCATCATTCACAACACGATTACTATATATCATTTTTCCTTTAAAAAGTAATGTCTGCAGGTAACCAAGCATGCACACTCAGATTAATAAGAAAAAAAGGAAAGATGTATTTTATTTTTAGAAAAAGAAAGAAAGAAAAAAAGGTACCAGTAAACGGAGCATAAAAGACAGATTTCCCCTCTTCAGTAAATCCTTCCCCTTCCTTTTTCCCTGCTAAACAAAGAAGGAAATGCAAAGTATCCCAACACTTGTCTGGTTCAAAAACAATATCGTGGAAAACCTTTTTCGTCGAAAAACAAATCTTAGGATTTCTTACGCCTGGTGTCCTAGGAATGCAGATAATCTATTGAAAGAGTTTTCCTGTGCGTCCTGGTGTGAAAGAAAGGGATTGCGGACCCCTGTTGTCCTAGAATCGTGTGTAGCCTGGTTATGTGTTCTGGAATGCTCAATGGATAGGTGCAGGCGATCTATATAGTTTGTTTTTCACAGGAAGGGGGAATAAAATGTTTTAAATTCGACATCTTTATTCAATACATCTCCCTTTTCTCGCTATTTGTTTTTTTTCTCATGTTGTATTGAAAGTTTAAATTTCTTTTCTGTTACAATGCTTTCACCTGAGAAATTTTTTAATGATAAATTGAAAAATGTTTGGCATGAGATGTTAAATATTTTTGGATAAATCAGTAAATTATCATTATAATAACATGTTACCAGCAAAACTGTTTTGATTTTATTGATATGAATGCAAATATTAATTGATACATTCAAAAATGTAATTCAGGACATGATTGTCGAGTGAGTAGACCTCTGACGCTTGGTGACACAGGATTTGGGTTTGAATTCCAACAGTGCCATAGATATTTGTCGTGGTTCGAAATGGACTTTAAGCCACAGGTCCCGGTCTAATATGACTGTTGGGAGTAGGGCTGACAGCCCTACCCCGTAAAAATAATTATCTACCTCTTCGAAATCTGCCATCACGCAGACTGCTTTGGCCCATCAAGGGATTGTTGCACCATTAATGATGATGATGATATATATATATTTATATAATTGTAGCACTGAAATGTATTTTTTCATGCAAATTCTAATTTAATGCAATACTTACATAAACTTAATTTATATAATAAATGCCCTTACAATGTAATGCACTTAAGTATAATCTCTGCAATACTTTTAAAAATATTTCCATACATTTCAAAATTAAAGAATGAATTTTTTCTTAGTAGTATTTATTGCGTAAAGAGCTCTTTGTACAAAAAGTATTTGTTAATAATTTCAACATATAATTAAAAAAATTCATAACATGAATTAACATATTGTCTAATAGAAAAGTATTATTTAATTTTTTTAATTACACATTATAATATAGGTTAAGGAAATAATTAATTATCAAAATACTTGCACTTGTTCAGCTAAATTTATTATTCTACTAAAAAACTATCGTTGCTTCACTAATTTGAAATCATTAATTCTTTCTTACTCATCATAATTAATCGGTAAAAAAATGGTTCTAAAGAATCAAAAACAAAAACAAAAAACATATATCATTCACAACAGGCTTACTATACATCATTTTTCTTTTAAAGAAGTAATGTCTGCAGCTAACCAAACATGCCCACTCAGAAAGTATTAATAAGAAGAAAAGGAAAGATGTATTTTATTTTTAGAAAAAAAAAAAAAAATGGTACCAGTAAGCGGAGCGGGAAAACAGATTTCCCTTCAGGAAATAGTTCCCCTTTACTTTTTTTCCTTTCAAAACAAAGAAGGGAAATGCAAAGTATCCCACCACTTGTCTGGTTCAAAAACAATATGGTGGAAAACCCTTTTCATCGAATAACAAATCTTAGATTTCTTACGCCTGTTGTCCTAGGAATGCAGATAATCTATTGAAAGAGTTTTCCTGTGCGTCCTGGTGTGAAAGAAAGGGACCCCTGTTGTCCTAGATTGTGTGTAGCCTGGTTATGTGTTTTGGAAGACTCGATGGATAGGTGCACGTGATCTATATAGTTTGTTTTTCACAGGGATGGGGAATGAAATGTTTTAAATCTGACATCTTTAATCAATACATCTCCCTTTTCTTGCTATTTGTTTTCTTTCAAAAGTTTTATTGAAAGTTTAAATTGTTTTTACTATTTCAATGCTTTCACCTGAGAAATATTTTAATGATAAACTGAAAAACTTTTTGGCATGATGATATGTCAAACAAATTTTGATAAATCAATATATTATTAATGTAATAACATGTTACCAACAAAATATTTTTGATTTTTTTATATGAAGGCTTATATTAATTGCTATATATATATAACTGTAATCCAGGGCCTGATGGCCGAGGGAGTAAACCTCCGGAGTCTTGGTGCCACAGGTTTCGGGTTTAAGTTCCGGTGGGCCAGATTTATCTCATGATTCGGAATCCCCTTTAAGCCATAGGTCCCGGTCTAACATGACCGTTGGGCGTACTTCTTGATAGCCCTACCCCGAAAAAGAATTAAGTAGAATGTCTGCCATATTTTTAAAAAATGTCCACGTCTTTCAAAATTAAAGAAGGAATTTCCATCTCTTCGAAGTATTCCATGCGTTTAACGTGCTTTGTATACAATTCATTTTTAATAATTTCAAAATATAATTAAAAAATCTAATAATTAATCAAATGAGGAATTAACATATTGTCTTTAAAAATATAATTTCTTTATTTCATTTTATGATGTACAATAAAGATGTCATAAATTATCAAAATACTTGTACTTGTTCACCTTTTTAAATATTATGCTAAAAAACTATCGTTGCTTCACTAATCTGAAATCATTATTTCTTTCTTACACATCACAATTCGTCGGTAAAAAAATGGTACCAAAGAACCAAAAACAAAAAAAAAAAAAAAAAACACTAAACTTAAATTCACATTCATCATTCACTACACGCTTACTATACATCATTTTTCTTTTAAAAAAAAAAAACAACGTCTGCAGTTAACCAAGCATGCCCACTCAGAACATTAATAAGAGGAAAAGGAAAGATGCATTTCATTTTTAGAAAAAGAAAAAAAAAAAAAAGGCTTCCCTTTTTAGAAAATACTTCCCTTTATTTCCCCCCTCCAAAACAAAGAAGGAAATATCTATATATAATATCTAATCTCTTATAATCTACACTGAAGTGACAAAAGTCATGGGATAGCAATATGCAAGTTTTCAGATGGCAGTAGCATCGCGTAGAACAGGTATAAATGCGCAGTGCTTTCGCAGAGCTTTCATTTCTGTTCAAGTTATTCATGTGAAGAGGTTTTGACGTGATGATGACCGCACGACGGAATTAACAGACTTTGAACGCGGAATGTTAGTTGGAGCTATACGCATGGGTCATGCCATTTCGGAAATCGTTAGGGAATTCAACATTCCCAGATCCACTGTGTCAAGAGTGTGCCGAGAGTATGAAATTTCAGGCATAACATCCCACCATGGACAGCGCAGTGGTCGACCGCCTGCACTTAACGACCGAGACCGGCGACGTCTGCAAGAGTCGTAAATTCTAACAGACAAGCAACACTGCGTCAAATAACCGCAGAAATCAATGTGGGACGTACAAGGGACTTGTCTGTTAGAACTGCCCGGAGAAATTTGGCTTTCTTGGGCTATTCCAGCAGAAGACCGATTCGGAGTGTCTTTACTGACAGAACGACATCGCTTGCAGCGACTCGTGGGCACGTGAGCATATCGGTTGGTCCCTAGATGAATGGAAAACAGTGGCCTGGTTCGATGAGTCACCATTTCAGTTGGTAAGAGCTGATGGTAGGGTTCGAGTGTGGCGCAGACCCCACGAAGCCATGGACCCAAACTGTCAGCAAGGCACTGTTTAAGCTGGTGGTGGCTCCGTAATGGTGTGGGCTGTTTTTCATGGCATGGACTTGGTCCTCTGGTGCGACTGGACCGAACATTGACTGGAAATGCTTATGTTCAGCTACTTGAGATCACTTGCAGCCATTCATGGACTTCATGTACCCAAACAACGATGGGATTTTTATGGATGACAATGCGCCATGTCACCGGACCACAACTGTTCGCGATTGGTTTGAAGAACATTCTGGACAATTCCAACGAATGATCTGCCACCTAGATCGCCCGACATGAATCCCATCGAGCATTTATGGGACATCATCGAGAGGTCTGTTCGTGCCCAAAATCCTGCACCATCAACGCTTTCACAATTATGGACGTCGATCGAGACAGCATGGCTCAATATTCCTGCAGAAGACTTCCAACGACTTGTTGAGTCCATGCCACGTCGAGTTGCTGCACTTCGCCGGGCGATAGAGGGCCGACACGATATTAAGAGGTATCCCATGACTTTGTCACTTCAGTGTATATACTAATATTATAATCATAAATTGAAAAAATGTTTTGCATCATGATATGTCAGATATTTCTGGATAAATCAGTAGATTAATTATATAATAACATGTTACCAGCAAAACTGTTTGATTTTATTGATGTGAATGCATATATTAATTGATACATTCAAAACTGTACGTAACTAACTTGCGTAATCTAAGTTTAAATAATGAACTTCGTTACGATGCAATGCACTTAAGTATAATGTCTGCCATATATTTTTAAAATTTCCATGCTTTTCAAAATTAAAGAATGAATTGCCTTCTCTTAGAAGTATTCATTGCGCATAGCATACTTTGTAAACAAATTATTTTAAATAACCATAAAATATGATAAAAATTTCAAATAATAACTCAAATAGTGATTTAACATATTGTTTAAAAGAAAATATTATTTAATTTGTTTGTTGTATATAACAAGTCTGTCTTTTTTATTACGTCTTTAATGTTAAAGACGTAATAAAAAAATAAATACTCTCAGTTGTTCAGCTTTCGTTTATTGTTACTAAAAACTATCGATGCTTCACTAGTTTGAAATCTTTATTTTTTTCTCATCACAATTCGTAGGTAAAAATAAAGGTGCTAAATAACCAAAGATAAAAAGCACACTTAACTTAAATTCACATACATCATTTTCTTTTTTAAAAACAACGTCTGCAGCAAACCAAGCATGCCCACTCAGAAAACATTCATAAGAAGGAACACAAAGATGTATTTTATTTTTAGAAAAAAAAAAAAAAGAAAAATGTACCATTAAACGGAGCGAAAAGACAGATTTCCCCTTCAGGAAATCCTTCCCCTTTATTTTTTCCCCTTACAAAACAAAGAAGGAAATACAAAGTATCCCTCCACTTGTCTGGTTCAAAAACAATATGGTGGAAAACCCTTTTCATGAAAACAAAATCTCCAAGTTTTCTTACGCCTGGTGTCTAGAATGCAGATAATCATTATGAAAAGTTTTCCTGTGCGCCCTGGTGTGAAAGAAAGGGATTGCGGACCCCTGTTGTCCTAGAATCGTGCGCAGCCTGGTTATGTGTTTTGGAAGACTCACTGGATAGGTGCAGGTGATCTATATAGTTTGTTTTTCACAGGGAAGGGGAATGAAATGTTTTTTAAATCCGACATCTTTATTCAATGCATCTCCCTTTTCTCGCTATTTGTTTTTTACGCAAGCTATATTAGTTTAAATTGGTTTTCTATTTCAATTCTATTTCACCTGAGAAATTTTTAATGATAAATTGAAATGTTTTGCATGATGATTTAATGAAATATTTTTTGATAAATCAATAGATTATTAATATGATAACATGTTACCAGCAAAACTTTTTCTATATTGTTCATATGCAGATATTAATGGATACATTCAAAAAAGGAATCCTGCGCCTGAGGGTCGAGTTATTTGAGAATGCCATGGCGCTCATGGTACCACAAATTTTAGGTTTGAGTTCGGGCAGTTCCATGTATGTTTGTAGTAGTTCGGAATCCACTTTAAGCCATAGGTCCCAGTTTGACAGTAATGTAGAACTGGCAACCCCAACCCCGTAAAAAGCCACGGACCGTCAAAGCCCAGACTTCTACCTGCAGGTACTCCATCCTCTTACAATATGTTCCATTAATGAGTAACTTCTGCTTTTATATCTTTACTGAAAATTATTCTTTAGTTTAAATATAAGGGCAATGTTTCATAATCTATACTTCGTCATAATGTTAAAAATCCCATCAAGTTGTGATTTTAACGAAAGTTAAATTTGCAAGAACATTGGTGATGTAACTGAAAGATTAAAAATGTAAAATGTGTGTGTCTTACGTTATCATGGAGAATAATAAGGCCTTTTCGATTCATCAATCTTGGTACTGATGACAACAATTTCTTATGCACATTGTTAATTTCCTTACTAGTAATACCTTACATATGGATATGTAACTTGTTACAGTAATAGATAACTCCTCTTTGATTCCATTAAGCCATCCCCATTGTTTTATTTGGATGTAAGCTTTAGGTCCTAGAATCGTGTGCAGCCTGGTTTGTGTTTTGGAAGACTCAATGGATAGGTGCAGGTGATCTATATTGTTTGTTTTTCACGGGGAGGATGAAATGTTTAAATCCACATCTTTATTCAATACATCTCCCTTTTCTCGCTATTTGCTTTCTTACGTAAATCATATTGACATTTTAAATTTATTTTTCTATTTCAATGCTTTCACCCTGAAATTTTTAATGATAAATTGAAAAAACATTTTGTATAATGATATGTAATATATATTTATCAATTGATTATTAATATAATAACATGTTACAGCAAAACTATTTGGATTTTATTGACATGAATGCAGATTGTAATTGATACCTTCAAAAATGTAATCTTTACAGTATGTTCCATTAATAAGTAGCTTTTATATCTTCAGCTGAAATGAATTATAATATGATTATAATGGTAATCTTTATAATCTATACTACGTCATAATGTTAAAAAAACCCGTCAAGTTG
This sequence comes from Caerostris extrusa, assembly GCA_021605095.1. Lineage (NCBI taxonomy): Eukaryota > Metazoa > Arthropoda > Arachnida > Araneae > Araneidae > Caerostris > Caerostris extrusa. The sequence goes on from BPLR01020009.1 coordinate 19,924, forward strand.
TAGATATTTACGAAAATGTAAGGACATTAGTGATATAAATAAAGAATAAAAAATAAAAAACTTCTTAAAAGATTGTATGATATTCTAAAAAATACGCAAAGTTTATTTTTTCCGGAAACTAGGAATTCTATAGGGATCTGTAAATGAAATCTCTGGATATTAAATGTTGTTGTTGCCTTTTCCCCTGAAAGTATAAGGGAAGTGTACCTTTTATACAAACTTATCATTTATTTTTTTTTTTTTTTTTTTTTTTACAAATAATTACTTAAATTTATAATAATTTCCTGAGCACCACAATTTTAATCCATTATCCAGTTTTTGCATTTGATTTTTACTCTCTTGATTTATCCTACCTTTTAAGCAAAACGTTTTCCCAATAAAATTTATCGAAACTATATATGTTTTGCATTCTGTCACCCAACAATTCCGAATCCTGTTTGCCAGAATAAAAGTAATTTAAAAGGAGTTGCTGTTTTTTAAAATCTTCTACTTTATTTCATTTCTCACACCAAAACACTTCTTCGAAATACTTATTCTTTCACTAAACTAACATCCAACTTTAAAACGACCTCATTTCTCGAAGCCCAACAAACTCTTTTTCGAAAAGAAACCCAACAAAACCGGCCTCGTAGCATCTGCTTGGAAATCGATGCGGGGGTACGCATCATCCATGAAGTATTGCGTGCTCTTGCCTCGGCCTAACAATGCCACCTTCGAGGAGACGACTGATATCGATCCCATCATTATTGCGTGGCCAGACTTGGCCAGAACTCCTCTCTCTTCCTTTGTTTTTCTTGGCGTTTGATTCCCCCCTCCTGTTTTTACTTTCATTGCAGAGTTGGAATATGGGTAATTTACCGCCACTTGGAACTATGACCTTAGTAGTCTGGGTGCAGGCAGTGGTTTTGTGCTTGGAGTTTTTATTGTGAGATAAACCACGTCACTCCCAATCAGTGGAAGAAGAAATGTATGTTTAGGACTGGAAAAGTTTTCGTATATTTTTTGGTATTTTGGAAGTGAGAGGAAAACGAATTTTTAAGAAATTTTTACAGTGAAGTGAATTTTTTTATAAATTACTTATAGTTTAGTAATTTTCGAAACATCACATTTTGATTAATGTTGACAAACACCTTTTTTAAATGAATTTCCATGTTTCTATAACATTTATAATACAGATTCAAAAGAGAAAAAAATGAATTATTTTATAACAGTTAAAATTTTAAGCATTATTGTCTGTATAATTACAAGTGTAATTGTAAATATAATTGCTTATCTGGTGAATAGTCAGTCAAGGAGAAATTATGAAGTCCTACTACAGAAGAATATTATTTTCTCGTTCTTCTGTAGCTAATGGAAAATTTGTTTTTCTTGAAAATATAAGTTTTAAAAAATTAACAATATCACAAAGCCTTCTGGTAAATTTATAAAAGTTGGCGTAATATCAGAATAATAGCTATATCTAAAATTTTATAACGTAAAAAGATAAAGGAAATTTAAATATTTATTACACTTTTTTATCTGAAAAATAGTCATGTTACGAAAATCTTTTATTAGTTATTTTAATTAAAAGGAAACCTTATTTTTTATTGCTTTTTTTTTTTTTTAGCTTTATCTGTGATCATGTTGTTTGTATTTTTATGTGATTAATTCTTTGCTCTATTATATAGCTTATCATTTATTTTTGCATTCAATTTTTTTTCATTTATAAATAGTTATTGGAAAATATGTTTTGTTTAATTTCTCAAATTATAATTTTTAATCATTGTCACTACTTTTACGGTTGCCATTTAAATATCCTCTTTGATTCCTTTGAAGACTTTCAACAAACGTTTTCCTAATAAAATTTATCGAACCATAAATGTTTTACTTTCTTTAACTCTGCAATTCCGGATCATATCTGCTAGAATAAAACACTTAAACGAGTTCCTGTTTTTAAAATCTTTTACTTTCTTTCATTTACTCCCCACCGAAACATTTCGAAATACTTATTCTGTCACTCAAAACTCTTCCAACTTCAAACGAACCTCATTTCACGAAGAAGCCCAGCACAAGCTGGGATTCGCAGCATCTGCTTGGGAAATCGATGCGAGATTGCACACATCATCAATGAAGTATTAACGTGCTCTTGCCTCATCCTAACAATGCCACCTTCGAGGAGGGAACACGGCTGGATATCGATCTCATCATTATTGCGTGGCCAGACTTGTGGGAACTCTCTTCCTTTGTTTCTTGGCGGTGGAATCTCCCCCCCCTCCCCGGTTTTTTTACTTTCATTGCAGAGTTGGAATAGGGTAATTTACCGCCACTTGGAAACTATGACATTGGTAGTCTGGGTGGGCAGTGGTTTTGTGTTTGGAGTTTTTATTGTGAGATAAACGTCACTCAAGCAATCCAGTCGGAAGAAGAAATGTATGTTTAGGACTGGAAAAGTTTTTCGTATCTTTACTTTTTGTTGAAGGGATAGGAAAAAACGTAAGAATTTATATATATATAGTTCAGTAATTTTACGAAACATCACATTTTGATAAAAGTTGATAAACACGTTTTTTTTTAAATGTGAATTCCCCATGTTCTATAATACAGATTCAAAAGTGGAAAATGAAGCTATAGCTATATCAAATTAATGCTTATTTTTATAATTCTAAGCCTTAGTGTCTATATAATTACAAATGTAATTATAAATATAATTGCTTGTCAGTTGAATGATCAGTCAAGGCGAGAAATTATGAAGTCTTAATACAAAAGAATATTATTATCTCTTTCTTGTGTATCTAATGGGTATAGTATTTTTTCTTGAAATATAAGTTTAAAAAATCATCAATATCACAACGCTGTCTGGTAAATTTATAGGTAATAGCAATATCAGAATAATAGCTATAACTGAAATTTTTATAATGTAAAAAAACAATGAAAATCTAAAAGATGTATTACTCTTTTATATGCAAAATAGTCAAACGTTACGAAAATTTTTTTTATTAGTTATTTTTGATAAAAAGGAAACCCTATTTTTAATTGCTTTCTTTTTAGTTTTATCTGTTGTCATGCTGTTTGAAGCACATGTGATTCTGTACTTTATGTTCTGTTATATATGTTTATCATTTATTTCTTGCATTTAGTTTTTCTCATTTATAAATAGAGCTTTAAATTCTTTTCTCATTTATAAATAGTGCTTAAAATTCTTTTTCATTTATAAATAGTGCTTTTTAAATTCTTTTCTCACTTATAAATAGTGCTTAAAGTTCTTTTTCATTTATAAATAGTGCTTTAAATTATTTCTCATTTATATATAAGGCTTTAAATTCTTTTTTTCATTTATAAATAGTGCTTTACATTTTTTAAAGATAATTTTCAATCGTTATAACTGGTTTGTACATGCGTTTTAAATACTCTGTTCATTTCTTTTGAAATTTTCAACAAAAAGGTTTCCCTAATGAAATTTATCGAAACCGTAAATAAATATTTTACTTTCTGTCCCCCAGCAATTCGGAATCATATCGGCTAGAACAAAATATTTTTAAAACAAGTTCCTGTTTTTAAGAACCTTCCTTTTCATTCATTTACTCTCCACCAAAACTCTTCCAAATTCTTACTATTCTTTCACCAAACTAACTTCCAACTTCAAAACGAACTTCATTTCTCGAAGAAGCCAGGCAAACTCTTTTCGAAAAGAAATCCAACAAAAACCGGACTCGCAGCATCTGCTTCGAAATCGATGCGAGATTGCACATCATCAATGAAGTATTAACGTGCTCTTGCCTCGGCCTAACAATGCCACCTTCGAGGAGGGAACACAACTGATATCCGATCCCATCATTATTGTGTGGCCAGACTTGTGGGAAGACTCTCTTCCTTTGTTTCTTGGCGGTGGAATCTCCCCCCCGTCCCTCTCCCCCTGTTTTCCTTTCATCGCAGAGTTGGAAATATGGGTAATTTTACCGCCACTCGGAACACTGACCTTTGGAGTTTGGGTGGACAGGGGTTTTTGTGCTTGGAGTGTTTATTGTGAGATAAACCACGTCACTCAAACAACCAGTTGGATGAAGTTTATGTTTTAGACTGGTAAGTTTCCCTATCTTTTCTCTTTGTTGAAGTGGTAGGAAAACAGTTTTAACAAATTTTTTTATAGTATAGTTTAGTAATTTTTCAAACATAGCATTTTGATTAAAGTTTACGAAAACGCTTTTTTAAAGCAGGAATTCTCCATCTTCAGTAATAATGTAAATAAGATTAAAGAGAAAAAAATGAAACTATAAGCTATCAAATTATATTCTATTTTTTATAACTATTATAATTCTAAGTATTATTGACAATATAATTACACATGTAATTATAAATATAACTGCTTAACTGTTAAATGGTCAGTCAAGGCAAAAAATTATGAAGTCTTCATACAAAAAGAATGTTATCTCTTTCTTCTGTAATAAATGGAAATAAACCTTTTTTTTTTTGAAAATGTAAGTTTTTTTAAAAAAAAATTATAGGTGATAGTTATCAGAATAATAGCTATAACTAAAGATTTATATTATTAAAAAATAATGAAAATTTAAAATATTTACTCTTTTTTTTTTTTTTTATCTGGAAATTGGTCAAAAGTTGCAAAAAAAAATTTATTACTTGTTTTTAATAAAAAAAAGACCCATTTCTTAATTTGTTCTTTTTTAGTGTTATATGTTGGAATGCCGTTTGAAGTTTATGTGATTGCATTCTTTACGATCAGTTATAAAAACTTATCATTTGTTTTTGCATTCAATTTTTCATTTATAAATAATGCTTTAAAATATTTCTTTTTCAAACAATAATTTTCTATCGTTATAACTGTTTTTCTCTAGAGATTAAAAATACCCAATTGATTCCTTTGAACTTTTCAACAAAATGTTTTCCTTATAAAATTTATCGACACATGTTTTTGCTTTCTATAGCTCTGCAATTCCGGGTCCCGACGATTCTGGATCATATCTGCTAGAATAAAATACTTTAAAATGAGTTCCTGTATTTTAAAATCTTCACTTTCTTTCATTTAGTCCCCACCGAAACACTTCGGAATACATTCTTTCACCAAACTAACTTCCAACTTCAAAACGAACCTCATTTCTCCGAAGAAGCCCGGCAAACTCTTTGGAAAAGAAACCCAACAAAAACCGGACATCCCAGCATCTGCTTGGAAATCGATGCGAGATTGCACATCATCAATGAAGTATTAACGTGCTCTTTGCTTTTCTGCCTAACAATGCCACCTTCGAGGAGGGAACACGGCTGATATCGATCTCATCATTATTGCGTGGCCAGACTTGTGGGAACTCTCTCCCTTTGTTTGTTGATGGTGGAATCTCTCCCTCCCCCCTGTTTTTCCTTTCATCGCAGAGTTGGAATATGGGTAATTTACCGCCACTTGGAACAATGACCTTGGAGTTTGAGTGGGCAGTGGTTTTGTGATTGGAGTGTTATTGTGAGAGAGTGCTTGTGTGTTTGTTCAGCGTTACCACGTAACTCAAGCAACCCAGTTGGAAGAAATTTATGTTTAGTACTGGAAAAATTTTCGTATCTTTTTTGTTGTTGTTTCAGTGATAGGAAGAAAATTAAAAAAAATTTTTTATAATTTAGTAAGTCATTTTTTATATTATAGGTTATTAATTTTCAAAACATCACATTTTGATTAAAGTTGACAAATACGTCTTTTTAATTTAAATATGAATTTTCCATGTTCAATAATACTGTACTACAGATTCAAAGGAAAAAATGAAACCATAAGCTATCAAATTACTTCCTTTATTTTGATAACCATTATAATTCTAAGCATTATTGTCTATATAATTACAAATGTAATTATAAATAGAATTGCTTATCTGTCGAATGGTCATTCAAGGCGAGAAATTATGTTCTAATGCAAAAGAATATTTTCTCTTTCTTCTGTGGCTAATGGAAATAGATTTTTTTTTTTTTGGAAGATATAAGTTTTAAAAAATTAACAATATCGCAAGGTCTTCTGGTAAATTTATGGGTGATAGTAATATCAGAATAATAGCTAAAACTAAAAATTTTATAATGTAAAAAAACAATGAAAATTTAAAATATTTATTACTATCTGAAAAATAGTCACATGTTACGTGAAAATCTTTTATTAGTTATTTTGAATTAAAGGAAACCTTATTTTTTTTTGCTTTTTTTTTTTTTTTTAACTTTTATCTGTGATCATGTTGTTTGTATTTCATGTGATTAATTTTTTGTTCTATTATATAGCATATCATTTATTTTTGCATTCAATTTTTTTTTTTTCATTTATAAATAGTTATTGAAAATATTTTTTTGTTTAATTTCTCAAATTATAATTTTTAATCATTGTCACTATGTAACGGTTGCCATTTAAATATCATCTTTGATTCCTTTGAACTTTCAACAAAACGTTTTCCTAATAAAATTTATCGAAACCATAAATGTTTTACTTTCTTTTAACTCTGCAATTCCGGATCATATCTAGAATAAAACATTTTAAAACGAGTTCCTGTTTTTAAAAATCTTTTACTTTCTTTCATATACTCCCCACCAAAACACTTCCAAGTACTTATTCTATCACCAAACTAACCTCCAACTTCAAAACGAACCTCATTTCGCGAAGAAGTCGGACAAACTCTCGAAAAAGAAGCCCAGCAAAAGCCGGACTCGCAGCATCATCATCAATGAAGTATTAGCGTGCTCTTGCCTCGGCCTAACAATGCCACCTTCGAGGAGGGAACACAACTGATATCGATCCCATCATTATTGCGTGGCCAGACTTGTGGGAAGACCTTCCTTTGTTTCTTGGCGGTGGAATCCTTCCCCCTCCCTGTTTTGCCTTTCATCGCGAGTTGGAATATGGGTAATTTACCGCCATTGGAACAATGACCTTGGGAGTTTGGGTGGACAGTGGTTTGTGCTTGGAGTGTTTATTTCTGAGATAAGCCGCGGCACTCAAACAAACCCAGTTTGAAGAAGAAATTTGTGTTTATAACTTGAAAAGTTTTCGTATCTTTTGTTGTTGTTGAAGTGATAGAAAAAAAAAAAATATATCACTTAATATAAAATATTTATATCAAATTTAGTATCATTTTATTTATTTTTTTTATAGTTTAAATTTTGTAATTTTCCAACATCAATCCAATTTTAATGAAAATTGACAAACACTCCTTTTTTTATTAAATGTGTATTTTCCATTTTGTATAATATTGCAATGCAGATTCAAAGAGAAATAAATTAAACCATAAACTGTCAAGTTAATCTTTATTCTTATAATCATTATACATGATGAAAATCTGTGGTTTTTTAATATGTCTTAGATCATTAAAATTCAAGCTATGTTGTGTGTGATTAATCCTTAATGTCCAGCAGTGGACAAACATCCCATGAATAGTCTACTCACGGATGGAGGTAAAGAGGGCAGCTTCTGTTGTTATGGTGCATCCATAGTTAAAAGAATTACTTGACTCCGTGACGCTCGTACACGCATAAGAGATTGGGGCGTACGGCTTAAAGTGTATTCTGAACCACTACAAGTATTCATGGTACTACGTGCCAGAGCGCTAGATTTTCGGCCATTCAGGTCCATTCAAGCTGTTATCAGTGCAAAAATATAAAATATTTAAATAGGAAAAATAACTTCGATGCAGAACATGCACCAAATTAATAAAACACTATAGTAATATTTGAATAATATTTAGGTCGGTATCTTCGGGCAGTTGATTGTCTTTAACGAATTTTGAATAAATTTTCCAAAAATTGTAATCTAGCTAGTTTCTTGAAGATGGTTATATATTGGGTTATGTGTCGTACTCGTCGTATGATAAAAATTTTTAATAGGATAGTTGAAAGGCTAAATTTCATAGACAATTCTCATATATTAGTAAAATAGGCCACTATGAAAATCTTTAAAAGTAATTGTAAAATCATGAAGTATACATAAATGTGTATCAATATCGTCAAATGAAGTTTAGGATTTCCTGTAAGCTCCGTTTCAAATGTATTAAAAGTTAATAATCAAATAAAATCTAAAACACAATCACACTCACAAACATAGGAAGTTATTCGATTGGGAAGAGAAAAAGGGCTAAATGTGATGTATGTATTCTTTTTGAGAAAAAAGTGCTTAGAATCTCAAAAGAGTTCAATATTTCATTCCGGACATCAGACACAGGAAATCAATCAGGAAAAAGTTGACTCACTTTTAATTCTTCAAAAAATTGTAATCCGGTTTGGCGTCGGTTCGAGAATTGAGTGTTGCCAGCTTTCAGTACTTCTCATCAAATTCTTTGCATTTCCGAGTTGGATCAGCGAGATTCTGGATTTGACTACTTCTCAGATCGCAAATATGCTGTGATCTAAGTGGATGGATAAGCTTGTCGTTTACTTTTTGTCAAGCAATCGTTTACTATGAGCCACCTGGCATTATTCTTTCGACATTTAAGAACGACAACGGGCATAGAACATCATCACCATACCACAGTTCTGAAAAGGGTATCTGTCTATCAAATTAAATAGCCCCCTGGGTAATTTCTCTCACTTGTTGTTCTGTAGTGGGTCGCCATAAAGGTTGATATCGTAGTTCTGTCCTGCACACATTTTCGTAAGGGATCCATAGTGCTTTCGCAATTGTTGCAAAGAAAAATATCGCAACTTCTCTTTAGGACATGCATAATGAAGAATCAAATGAACAACTCTGATGACTTTTTCTGTCCCTCACATTACAGTGTTCTTTTTGAACAGTAGCGTCCTTGATGTTGCTATGTTTTATTCTGCAGCTCTACTGATAAAACTAATTTTAGCACCGTACTGAATTGCAATTGCAACTAGAATATTCTACAACTCTTCTGATATAACTAATTTTATCAACATAGTCGAATGGTATCATTGCTCCAACATAAATGCCGAGCGGTCTTTCTGTTTGAAGATCGTGCTTATTTTATGTCAATTGCTTATAAATACAATATATATATATAACAATTTAATTCAATTTTTTATTAAAATATAAATTTAGTTTTGTTTTGTAGTGTCCTAAGGACTGTAGTGTTTGTTGCAATAAAATAATTCAAAGTATTGTGTTTGTAATTTCAAAACAACTTACAATCTGTGTTATGAACAGAATTATACTGTGAAGATAGAACAGCGAACATACATAATAATCGTTAATTATATAAAAATATATAATCAACAATAAACATCAATATTGATAAATAAAAACTATTATGTCTCCAAAAAAAAAAAAAAAAAAACGTAGAAACAACAATTATTAATGTATACAATAACAAATAGAGCTTTAACTATTATTATTACTTCTTTTGAACGATGACGAAAATCATTAAATACTAACTTTTACGTAAGCTACATATTCGAAACATGTATAAAATACTTTATAAAGTTTAAAAATTTATTTGTTTATTACTTTTATTTACTTGTTTATATTTGAAATGCATGCCATTTCTCTACAAACGACATATTTTCAATATGTCTACTTCCAAAAAAGAAGGAGAAATGAAGGGGAAAACCCACTCCAACCATTTTGTTTGACAAATATATGCACCATGAAAACGAATGATTCCTCAAGAAGAAAAATGGTATGCGGTGGATACTTTATTCCCTATAAAAATGGGATTTTTTTCCCTTCGCTATGTTAGTTTCATTCATTTATTTTATGCTACAAATGTAGATTTTGATAAATGACAGAAATATGATTCGTACGTATATAAAAGTATAATTGTAAACAGCTGTATTTTGAAAAATGTTATGCATGTAATTTAAACTTTATTCAAGAATATATAAAGATTTCTTTTGTTCCATAGCTTGACATACTTCTGACATTGAACGCATAGAAAAATGTTTAGAAAAATTTTCCAGTTGAGTTGATATACTCTCAGCTGGTATAAAAGAAATTCTTTCTTTTTTTTTTTAACATTAGGAGAGATAAATTGTTTCAAATTCTTAATCCAATTTGTGTACAAGCAATTTTAATTATGTTAAATAAACCAATCATTTAATTTTATGAAACTATAGCATACATTGTGGGCCTGATGACAGAGTGACTAGTGGTCTGGAACTCCATGTCACAGGTTTTCGGGCTCGTATCCCGTCGGTGACATGGATGTTTATAATGGCTTGGAATCCACTCATCTCTTGTTTCCGGAATTTGCCAGTAGTTGTCAGTATCTTTCATTGGTGTTACCGTGGGGTTGTTGCACCAATGAAGAAGAAAATATTCATTTTTTAAAAATATAATAAAAGAAGGTAATTTATATTAGCAAACGAATATGTACTATAATACAAAAATGAATTGTAATAACTATTCTAGATGCAAAATCTGAATAGAAAACGCCACACAAATAACGAGACACAATTTAACTACGTGATTGCTTTTAATGTTAAATCATTCAAAATCACTTGATGGTCTTTATCAAAAATAAATTTCCAATTTTCTTTTTATAGTTTTAATTGAAATTACATGCAAAATTAAAGAAATTAAAAATAAAATTGTCTAAAATTTTATATGTATTTACATTTTGTTCTCTTAATTTATCGATAGATGTTTCAGACATGAAAAGCAGAAGTTTCATACAAACTCGATATAATCAATTAAATTAAATGATAAACTTAAATGTTTAAAAAATACTAATACAATAATTGAAACTAAAAGCGAAAAAGATCATTATTAAAAATTATCACTTGAATATATATATCCTGAACTTATTGGATATATATCATGTATTTATGGTCATTGCTTGATATTATCACTGATATATCAAAAATAAATTTCCAGTTTGTTATTTCAATTAAAACTTTAATAAAAACATTCTAAATTAAAGAAACTAAAAGAAATCTGTTGATTAATAATCGATTTATTATTAAAAAGTAAAACAGAGGTTTTACTGTACGTAATTTGTAATTCGCCATTTTCATTATGTATTTACGTTTTTTTTTTCTATTAATTTATTATCATAACGATCATATATTTATTATCATAACGATCATTATTATTATCATATTATCATAACGATGCCACTTGAATTGCATAATAAACTTCAGTTTATAAAATTGCTAATACAATAATTTAAATTGTATTATTTTCAGTTAAAAATATCATTATTAAAAATTAGTGTAAAAACACATTTTGCGCCAGCTCGTTAATCATGAAATATATATAATTCAATTATTTTATTTTTGTTATAGCACAAATCATGTAACAATCAATATATTATATATAATATGCCTTTATGATGTACCATAATATCGTCAGTATAATAAATAAGATAATACGCTCGTTCATAAATTTAATAAGATTAATTTAGAAATACAATTTATTGTGACTACAAAGTTACCGCTTTTATGTAATATTACCTGATTGATATTAAAATTTGTAAAAAAACAATCTTCAAAGCACATTCATATTAAGTTCTTTTCTAAATAATCTCTTTAAAACAATTTGCAACGTTCAGTTTTGAAATTCTTATTATATATTATAGAAAATAATTTAAAAATGATTTTTATAAGCTAATTCCCTTTTTATATTTAATGTTCGAGAAGGTACATATTTTGAAATCATATTTATATCCAATTATTGCAATAATAGTTTATTACAATACAAATGTTCGCTTGATGTTTGTGAAGTACTAACTTTTAAAGTGAAATTCTAAAGAACATTATCTGATACAAGATATTTTCAAAGTAAAACATTTTTTAAATTATGTAAAAAAAATTCTCGAAAATTTTCGAAATTAAGATATTAATTTTTTTATTTTGAAAATGCTCCATCTTTTGAAATAATTCTGAGCATCATATATCACATGAGGAATATAATTAAAAAAACGTCAGTTTAATAAGTGATATTTTCGAAGATAGTTATAAATTACTAATGGTAGTAACGAAAAGCAAATGATTAGTTATTTAAAGAAGGGTGAAATTTAAACGAGACATTTGTTCTTGTTTTCGGTTAAATACAATTTGTATGATTCTTCACATAATCAAGAAATCTTTTTTCAAATAAGAAACACTTTTTTATCATATTGGCCTATCATCACTTATCACAATACCACTATAAAAGCTGCTGTGTAAAAGGAATGCTGTTTTTAGGTATATATTTAAAATAACAGCTCAACTATTCGTAAAATTCTTACTCTTGGTATTTTTTTTCTAATGCAGCTAGAAAACCCTTAGACAGCTTGGTCTTGAAATGCCTTAAGGCAAACGCTGCACAGACGTTACTCACTTTGCATTACCCGGGGGCGCGTGTAAATTGAAGATAAGCCAAGGACGCGGAGTAACAATGCTCCTGCAACACTCTACGATTCTATTAGGGACCGGGACCTACGGTTTAAAGTGGATTCCGAACCCCTACATACATCCATGGCACCGCCGGGACTCGAATCTGAAACCTGTGGTACCGAGCGCCAGAGTGCTAGCCACTCGGCCATTCGGGTCCACTCTTTGGTATGCCCACTCTTTTTTTTTTTCTATTCCGCAATTATCATACCATGAACGTGATGAGAAAAAAACTTGTCACAATTTCCCTATTTCTATACATTTTTCAAACCATTGACCTTATAACACGCCACCGCAATGTAACTACAAAGCTATTTAAAATCTTTCTAGTTACACCTCTATAATAAAGAAGACGAAAGGGGATTTTAATATATATTACGTATCTTTAATGACAAAGATCATATTTAAAATACAATTATTAATTTGATAAATATAAAAGTCAATTACAAACAAAAGAATCATGTTGTTTCTTATCTCACTTGGTAGACAGCAACATCTAGACCAAGTTCAAGTACCCATGTGGTCTAATGGAAGGAGGGAAAGGAGGGCAGCTTCTGTCGGAGCAAACTAGATAGAAGTCTGACTTGGCTCCGAGACGCTGATTTTTTTTACCGGGTAGTGTTTCCAGCCCTACGTCCAACAGTCATATTAGATGGATTCCGAAACACTACAAACATCCATGGTATCGCCGGGACTCTTAACCCGAAACTTGTAGCACCGAGGGCCAGAGCGCTGGTCACTCGCCCATTAGGACCCAAAAGAGTCCTAAATAATTTTACCAAAAACATTGTACATAATATATTTACGACTTTAAAAACCTACGTTATTTAATATCAAATTTTCAATTAGAAAAACAAAATATAAAAACATAGAACGAAGGAGTTTTTATTCGAAGAAACCAGTGATATAGAATGATTTAAGTTATACTAAATTTAAATTTAAAAAAGGAAAACACCTATAGCAATACTCCACTAAATTATATAGCGGTTCTTTCAAAAGTGTAGTTAAAATTCCTATTGATATTCAATAGAAAACGTGACTAGAAAACTTTAAACTGAACTATTTTTAACACAACACAGTCGAGAAATACTTCGATGATGTATGAAAACAGAATACACTCATAAATATCGAAAATTGCTTGTTAGAAAGACACAAATGCTGTTCTAAGGTGCAATAAAATGAAAAGTGGATGGTTTAAAGAATCCTGGATTTGGGAAAAGGAAATAATATTTTCTCTTCCTTATCTGCTTGAAATCTTATGTTTAGGATGAAGGACATTGAATGTTATTCATTTTTATCCACAAAAATCTCTGTATCATAAATTGTGGGATATTTACCAGAATTTAAGAAATTTTTTATAAATAAATATACTTCTTAAACTTCCATTAAATTTATTTAAAATTTAATTTTTTTTCTTATTTATTTGTTTAAGAGTTATTTAAAATATAAATAACAACTGCACTTCTGATAAATAATCTTAAATAAATCAATATTATCTTAATAAATTTCTTCAAATATGGTATATAAGTATACACCATTTAAAGAACCGTAAAATAAAAATAAATATTTATTTTTTTTTTCAAATTTTCGAATAAAAAAAAAGGATCCATTTTTTTTTTTCACTAAAATTCACTGCATAAACTACCTCAAGTACGCAAATATCTGCTTAAACTTGAAGTGCATTTACACTACAAATACGCCATCATACTATTAACAGTAACAAAGAAAAACCATGAATATTAGCATGCCAATGTTTCTAATGGGGCCTGGTGGCCAAATGACTAACACTCGGTGCCACAGGTTTCGGGTTCGAATTTTGGCGGTGCAATGGATGTTGGTAGTGGTTCGAATCCACTTTAAACAGTAGGTCTAATACGACTGTTGGGCATAGGGCTGAGCCAGTTTAAGGGTCAGAAGCCAGTTTAATTCTGTGAAGATGCTTGCAGAGACAATTGCGTCCAAAGAAAAAGCCACATCAAAGCCACCAATTTTTCTGTAGGTCATTCAGGAATATCATGAAGGAGATCGCACTCTGTTCTTATGACCGTTTCTAGCGGCAGCATCCTCAAAGAACGATCACTTAAGAGTCTTTTTTCCAATTCTTTCTATTAGCTCACACTCTCCCTATATATATCTTGTTCACATTTTCAATCGTTAATAAAATATTTTTATTCATCCACTCACGTTCAAATACATTTTTCGAACTTTTAGTGAATGACACTCGATGTTAATACAGTTTTTTTCAAATATTAATTCAGCAATTAAATTTAACTAATTAATTTTAGTTTTTTTTTTTTTTAGATTTAAGTTGCTTATATCTACCAATAGGTGTCGCCAGATAAATTTAAAAAAAAAAGAATGGAAATTATTTATAAAGGACTTTCTGCAATATAGTGTGAAAAAGTAGGAATTGACAAAATTTTTTTATATATAACTTGTTAATTATATAATAGTCTTAACGGAATGATAGACCAATTTTTGGTTATATAGCTGTAAAACAGAAGCTCCCTATTTTTGATAAGGAGCGTCCACGTTTCCCCTCTATTCCGCAGTTGTCCGTTATCCACTATAAGACGAATGTTTTATTTTGATTCGACAACCGTACCAGAAGGGTAACGTATTCATCCATATCTTTAGATCGAGAGGAACATGAGACGTCTATAGTCTGAAGGGGCGCTCTCGAATATGATAGAAGAACCATTTTTGCAGTTGGTTCCAAATTGAGTTTGCAAAATATGTGTATCAACTTTGTAGGTAATACAAAAATCCTCTAATGTGCAGGTGTAGTGGTCTCATCGAAGTGCATTGCCCAGAAAACTTCAGCATTTATATGCAATGACATATGTTGCTTTTTTTCATATCCCACCTGGTAGTCAGCAACATCAAGATCAAATCCAAGAACCCATGTGGTCTCATGAAAGCAGGGAAAGGGAAGGACAATTTCTGTTGACAATGACATTTTGCATATTTGTTTCAGTTTTTCTTTTTACTTTTCATAATAATACTTGTAACTTAAAAGAAATTATTGAAATAAATACTTAACTTGTTTAACATAAACATTACTATTAAACTTTATTAAACATAAACATCATTTAGTTTATGTTTAATTTAAAAACAAAAATTGCAAATGCGAACAAATATTCGTAATCATGCTAATTTTAATACACATATTTGTGAGTTAGCAAAAAATATGTTAATTAATATTCTAGGTAACACAAAATTCTCTAATCTGCCATTCTACTGGTCTCGTCACAGTACATGAAATGGAAAAACAAAAAAACCTTACGTAATGGCATTTGTTGTTTCATCCCACTTAGTAGATAGCAACATCTAGACAAAATACAAAAACCTATGTGGTCTCATGGAAGGAGGAAAAGGTGGAGGGGAAGCTTTTGTTGACAATGACATTTTACATCTTTATTCTTGGTTCTATTTTTACTTTTCATAACAATTCTTGCAATTTAAAAAAAAGATGAAAATAAATACTATAAATGATATTTTATGTTTAAATAAAAGTTTTTTACTGTATATTGAAGAAAACACTTCAATCATTTTTTTTGTACAATTACGCTGTTATTGTCTCAGAATACATTAATAATGTCAGATACTTATTCATTTGTTACAAAAATGCCACAATAGACTGGAACAGTTCTAGCACATTTTAACGTTGCATTTTTTATTTTTAAAAATACAGAGGGGGAAATTAAAATGCTCTTCAAAAGAGAAATTTGTACTTCTAAAGTCAAACATGTTTACTAAGATTGTCTCTAACAAATTCTGAAAAAAAGTTGATCGTTCTGAGATAATGATCTCTTTTATTGCTTAAAGAACGTTCTTCTTGGAAACAGGGGAAAAAAACAACCTATTTGATGCATCGATGAATTTGAGTGCGTGTTTAAAAAATGTAGAACAGTTTCCATAAAAGATTACTTAAGGCCAATTAATTTCAGGCGTAAAGAATATCAGGATGGGTAATTAATAAGTCAAAATGAAGCCTCCAAATAGCTTCTAAAGGCATTTTTTTAAAGTTCGGACACGATTAAACTGACTTTGGTAAAAGAAACAAAAATTCTTTGCAGTTTGATGCGAAAGAGTTCAAATGAAGTTTGTGAATTGTTGTAGTTATTTAAGGGTAATTAAGAGTTTCTGTCATAATAATCTAAGAAAATGTTTTTTGATCCTTTCTTTGTTTAAATGAAAATGCTTTGATTTAAATTTAAAATTAGTTTCGAGAAATGAATATTTTTCATAAGTTGTTTATAGTGTGTTTTCTGTTTTTAAAGAAATGTGTAAAGAATTAATACAAATAATGAAAATTACGAATACAAGATAAACATTTGGCATGATTGCAACTTTTGGGCATTTTTTTTTGTTGGTGATTTTTTATTAAATGCGAGTCATTTATTAAACTTACATGAAAACAAGTATTAAAAAATATTCCCTTAAAAAATGGATCACATATTTTTAATTTCTATGTTAATTAGAATTATTTGCGATGAATAAAATCCTGTTATTTAAGTTATTAAGTGGTTTTATATTATTGATGATCGGTGTGCTATAAAAGAATTAATCAGAAAATGGCATTCAATACTCATACCATTGTTTCTTATTGAGAAAACAGCGCCCGATGGATAACTGGCTAGCACTCTGCCTTTTGGTAGCACAGGAGTCCTGACGGTGGATGGATGTTTGTTAGCGGTTCTGAATCCGCCTTAAACTGCAGTCCCGGGTGTAATTAGCCCAAAGTGTGCAAACAGACCGTGGAGAGATAAACCGAACAATTATTCAGTGATAGAAGTGTCCACATTAAGATTTCTGATATGATTTGCCCATTTTATTTTAATTCAATACATTGTTGACATGAATGTCATTTCATAAAAGTTTTAATTTATGTCTTTTCCATAACAGACGTAATATTTATTTGCATTGCTTATCATTATATGTTGCTTAACTCATTAAAAGATAATTTTGCAATAACTAATTTAAAATTGCATTTTAATTTAGCAATGAGGAATATCATTTTAATCATATATATATATATGTGTGTAGCGTATTTTTCTATGAAATTAAGAAATTGTAATAAATATTGTTAAAATATTATACCTTAAAGTTATTTTAACACGTTTCATAATTCAAGCTTGAGGATATAACATCATTTATTATCATGGGTTATCACTATATTTGAACTAAAGGATTTTGTTGCGGTTGCAGTATCACTGCGGTTGAAGTGTTTAAAAAATGGCAAATGAATATTGATGAAAACGCAATAATTGGGGAGTTTTGATTGCACTAAGAGATACACGCATGATCCACGATCAATACCATTACAACAAAAACATCTTTATAAATAAAAATGAAAATCCAAGCACCTTGTAAGACTCGCATACGTATACCAAGAACAACTCAATACACTGACATTTGCCATAGCCTTCTGCAAGGAATTTAGGGCGATTGCCTTGTGTTACACTGTATTTGTGTTTCTTATGAAAAAAGAAAATTAGAAAAACTCCCAGAAAGAAGCCGAGTTCTTCATTTCTACAAACAGTGGCTGCAATGGATGTTAGAAACGGATTTGAATCTGTGCTTACGAGTACGCTTTTTGCACACATTACCACTAAATCACAAGTTGATTTTCGTTTCATTACCCAGAATTTTATAATTTTTTTTTTTAAAAAATACATGTCGTTATTTCTTGCGAGGTTAAAAAGTTTTACATTTATTTTCTACCTAAATCTTCCAAATCATCTGTAAAGTATAAGTCATTTAAGAAGACATCATTCTAAAAATCAAGTAATCCAACAACACAAGAGAACACACTTCAGAAACTCGAATCACAATTCAGTTTTCCTCATCATTAAGCAGGGGAACATCTACATTTCCAGGAGGTAGTTGCGGACTGAGATTTACAACTGCATTTAACACCAAACACTGGTACCCCGTCTTGCACAATCAAAAAGCAATCCGTTTCCCAATACTTCGAGAACCATTAGTCTGGAGGCGAATGTTTACAAATTGCCCTCTGCATTGAAATTGATGGAAATCGGTAAGGCATGACGTTAAAGCCCAGGTATCTGAGTTATATCGTGGTGGGAGATTACTCCCGGCTGTCGAATCCACAGACAGATTGCATGCATTATATGGAGAATTCTTCCCTTCCAAACCAGAAATGAACATTTATAAATACGTCTCTGAGACGAGTATTGAGAGTTCCCCTTTGAATTTTTGCACTTTGAAGTCATTAGTTCTCTGTGGTTTTCTAATCTGTTGATTTCTTATTAAGTTCCTTTCGTTTTAAAATTGCGCATTTTTTTTTTTCATAGTATTGGAAATTCATTAAATGATACATATATGTTATGTGCGTTGATATACGGTATTCTGAGTTGAATTTAGTTTTTTGAGTTGTTCTTTTATTCAAGTTGATGTGTAAGTTAAAAATTTATGCATTATTCCTTTAATAAAGAAATTTTTATTTCTGCAATTGTTAATAGTTTCAACTACTTTTTAAGTATATGTCAAATAATTTCTAATGTACGATATTTATTTGCATGTTATATATATACTTCCTTGATTTTTATTTTTAAACTGCGGCGGACTTCTGGTTACACGTTCGGATGCCATGAATAGCTTACAGCGCTGATAGATTGGCATAGCTCCATGTAAGGGCTTTTAGTGAGGTTGCATGAGGTTACACTGCATCTGCGTGCCTTATGAATGAAAATTAGAAAAACTCCCAGCAAGAAGCCGAGTCTCTTCATTTCTGAAAACAGTGGCTGCAATGGATGTTAGAAACGGATTTGAATCTAACTTACGAGTACGCTTTTTACACACATTACCACTAAATCACAAGTTGGATTTTTCGTTTCATTACCCAATTTTATAATATTTTTTAAAAATACATGTCGTTATTTCTTGCGAGGAAATAAGTTTTACATTTATTTCCTACCTAAATCATCTGTAAAGTAAAGTCATTTAAGAAGACATCATTCTAAAAAACAAGTAATCCAACAACACAAGAGAAACACACCTCAGAAACTCTCGAATCACAATTCAGTTTTCCTCATCATTAAGCAGGAACATCTACATTTCCAGGAGGTAGTTGAGGACTGAAGATTTACAACTGCATTTAACGCCAAACCTCGTCTTGCACAATCAAAGCAATCCGTTTCCCAATACTTCGAGAACCATTAGTCTGGAGGCGAATGTTTACAAATTGCCTCTCTGCATTGAAATTGATGGAAATCGGTAAGGCATGACGTTAAAGCCCAGGTATCTGAGTTATAAGTCAAGGGAGATTAATTCCCGGCTGTCGAATCCACAGACAGATTGCATGCATTATATGGAGAATTCTTCCCTTCCAAACCCGAAATGAACATTTATAAATACGTCTCTTGGAGACGAGAATTGAGAGTTCCCCTTTGAATTTTACACTTTGAAGTCATTAGTTCTCTGTGGTTTTCTAATCTGTTGGATTTCTTATTAAGTTCCTTTCGTTTTAAAAATTATGCATTTTTTTTTTCATAGTATTGGAAATTCATTAAATGATACATATATGTTATGTGCTTTGATATATGCCGGTATTCTGAGTTGAATTTAGTTTTTTGAATTGTTCTTTATTCAAGTTGATGTGGAAGTTAAAAATTTATACAAGCTAATCATTTGATAAAGATTTCTGATTTTGTTAATCATTCAACTATTTTTGATATATATGTCAAATAATTCCTAATGTACAATTTATTGACACGTTATATAGTATATATATCCGGATTTTAATGTGTCTTAACATTCGATGTTTTAATCAAATAAAAAAATTTCCTAAAGAATTCAAATGGATATACACTCAAAGCCAAAACATTATGACCACCTGTTAAGAATTCAAATAGATATATATTAAAATGACATAATACAGGCGAGTTCATTGCAAAAACATAAATTTTCAAACTTATTTAAAAGACATCTTAATTATATGGAACTAAATTAATTTAGTGGAATTCGATAAATATTTTCTTAAGAGGAAAAAATGTTTAAAAAAAACTTTAATGTATATGTGTTGCTTTTCCACAGGCTCTCTAACAAGATGAAAGTTATTGTTCCATCAATAAGCTACTTTAAATTTTAATCCGCAATCTTATAGTGTACGCATTAGAATTAAATATCATTAAGGAGGGCTAACGTTTTTCGCTGTTGACACCTCAATTTTATTTCCTATTCATATAACCTCAAGAGTTTACAAATTCCAAACCACTTTCTCAAATTCAATACAGCCTTGTGGCCCAGTGATAACTGCAGGAGATCTCAAGTTGTTTTCATTGAATGAAGTTGCTCTTATGAGATTGCTTTCAGAAACGAAAAGTCTGGATGGTGATTGTGACACCGTGTGTAAAATGTCTTGCATCTAAGGTCAGGTTGCCTGGTGGTTCAATTTCTTCCTATTCAAGTCTTGAATTCGGCCAGCTACTTTTAAAATTCCTTCAGTAAATAATGTCCTTCGGTGAACATTTCGTATAATGGGTATAATGCGGGCTCATAGATAATCGACAACTTAACAGAGGCTTTTCAATCTACAGATTATCCCTGGTGCTGACACGAAAACTTTTGAATCTGATGGATTTTATAATTTGTTGATCATTTAGAAGCCAGTCCTAATTAAAATAAAAACTATTAATAAAATTTAAATATAAGAACACTGACTAAAAAAAAACTAAAGCCCCTAAAAAGAACCTTTAAACCTAATTCAATTGCCTCGTTCAGATTTCAAGAAGACTCTTGACCTACTTATGCTTTTTAAGTTATTTATTCGACTTATTGCTTTTTAAACTTAGTTCTCTATAAATAGGTTATGATAATGATCTCATCCGTCATCATTTGCTTAATTTCTATGAATATAAAAAAAAAAAAAAAAAAAAAAAACTTATATGCTCTTTATTATCAAAGAAAGGAAAGAATATAGTCCATTCAGTATTGATTTCCCTTTTTTTTTTACTTCTATATTTTTGCTTTTGTTTAATTTCATCTTTTTTAACGTTTATATTTTTCAAAGTTCATCCATTTTTATAGGTTATCCTTTGTGATAATATATAGGAGTTAGTAAAATATATTTAATATTTTTACAGTAAAAAGATTCCGAAAGTTCATTGATTTAAGTGAATTTTTTTCTGGAATGTTAAAAAAAAATGTTATATGGAAAAAATTAAAAAACATAAAATTATTATTATAAACCATTAAAAAAATGGATTAATGCAATTCAATGTAAAAATTTTCCAAGCATCAAGTTAGGACAACCCATAAAATATTAGCAGCATTTATCACATTACGTATCATTTTAGTGGCCATTTCCTTTGATATCATTTAAATAATACTTCTTTGATTAGCAGACAGAAATTAAAAAACAAAACTGCACTTCATACATTGAATTATAATGAAATATGACCCAAAAATTAATATATATATATATATGCATACATTAATAACCTTTTATCGAATGAAAATACATATTTGTAATTACTATTTCCATATACTTGTTCCATAGTTCATGCCACATTCTGTAGAATCCGCCACATATCCAACTCGTAGTTATAATTTTAATTATCTTTAACTTGAATATCAAAGGAAGCGATTATTTCAAAAAAATCATCTTAATCTGCGATTTGTATTGATTTCTGTAAGTAAATACAAACAAGAAACAGGTAAATCAAGATGACTATACGAAATTTAGTAAAACATTTAACAAGCAACATTTTAAATTCTGCCCGCACAGTACGCATTTCAATAAATATGATGAAACAGCGAATGAATTGAATTTTTTTATGAATATTGATTAATAAGGTATGGCCACCAAGATCGCCAAACTTATTATTTTTCTTGAAATTATCTAAAACAATATAAATATGTACCTAACCTCCAAAATAATGAGGTACTTCAGGATAAATTTAAAATAGTGTCATTTCATAGAACATGCTGCAAAGACATTTTGCCAATCTGTGTCACTATTTAAAATTATAAAAACATTACTATGGTAAAATTCTTGTGATTTAATTCTGTATAACATAAATTAAATAATGTTAGCTTTTAATTAGAAATATGTGTTTTCTTTTAATAAAAGAATTTTCTAAATTCATAGATATGTCGAATTTTTTAAATCAAACAATATAAAAAACATAGATAAGGAATATTTGCATAAATTATCAGAAACTTTATGATTGTAATGTAAAATTAGTTATTTAGATTTGCTTTATAATTTTCTGATCTACATAATATTCAAAACTTATTGTAGGATATTTATTTTTTTAATTACATTATATTTAACTTTAGTTTTTATTAATATAAAAGACTTTAAAATAGTGTTAAAGCTTTTATTACCCACTGTTTACAATGTTTCATTAATATTTATGACAAAAAATTATTTGTGTAAAAACCTTTTCAAACTTTTAAAAATTTTAAAGCTACTTAACTTTTGTTTGAAAATTGTTAACGAGTTTCTCTTTCTAAATGCAATTTTTTTTTTAAAAATAATTAATAAAAATACTCTGGGCCATTATATCGAGGCAAAACTTTCGCTTGAATAAGATAATATCTGTTTAATTTAAAACTATTTTTGCATGAAAAATGATTATCTTAGTGAATGATTAACAGAAAATTATAATAATAATCATTTAATTTTGTTTTTGGAAGATAAAAAAATATTGGAAAGGGAATTTTGTAACAATTATTTTCTTATGGGATGCTTAATTACTTTTAATTTGCAATGTTAATGATAAATTTTAACCTAAGTATATCTGCTTATTATCCTCTCATTCATTTTTAAGTAATTTTTTAATAGATTTTTCTTTTAACTTTTTTTATAATAAATCTATTCGGTGAAAATGTATATGTTCTTATGTATTTTTTTTTTTTTTCACTTTCCATTAGATTTTATTATTTTATTTTTATTTTTATTATATTTTTATTATTTTATTTTTATTATATTTTATTATTATATTTTATTTTTATTTTTACTATTAGATATTATTTTATTTTTATTTTTATTATTAGATTTTATTATTTTATTTTTAATTTTTTTATTATTAGATTTTATTTTTTTTAATTTATAATAAGAAATTTTTAAATTCACATTTTAAATTAAGTTCGTTCGAGTTTTTTGTATATCTTTAACATAGATTTCCATTGAGATTTTAGATGTATATGTAACATGCAAAAGCATTCCTTTATTTCCTTTACTGCTTTAGTAGCAAAAATGATAATTAAACTAAAAAAAGATCGTTATAAAGAAATCACATATGAATCCCAGTAACTTATTATGCTTTTGTAGATAGAAACATATGCCAATCTATTAATTAGGTTTTATTAATATTAAGAAATAATTTTTAATGAACTGTCAAAAGTAAGCATAAAAATAATAACTTAAAACTAACACTTCTATATGCAAATATATATTTATATATAAATATAGGCCTGAATGGTCAGTGGCAAGCGCTCGGTACCAAAGGTTTCGAGTTCGAGTCCCGGGGTGCCATGGATGTTTGTAGTGGTTCGGAATCCACTTTAAGCCGTAGGTCCTGTGCTCATATGACTGTATCAGCGTCGCGGAGCAAAATTAAGACTTCTACCTACGGGTGCTCTATCACAGCAGAAGCTGCATCCTTGCCTTTCAACCATGAGTCCATACGTGTTCTTGGGCTTGGTCAAGATTAGATATCTGCCAAGTGGAATAAGTAACAACAACATATATAAATATCGTTATGAATAGTAAATAATTATGCTTTTGTATGTAGAAACATATACCGTTTCATTAATTAGTAGTGTTTTATTAATATTAAGAAATAATTTTAAAAGAATTGTAGATAAAAACAACAAATATTAAGCATAAATAATAAATTAATAAAAAATTAACATGTTTATATGCATTCTAAAAGAAACGTATTAGTAAGAATTAAATTATTTTATAAAAACGGAATAGAGAGTCAATACTGTATGTATAACGTCAGAAGCAGGTAATCGTTTTATTAGCACGTATGATAATGATTTTTTTTAATTAACTGATCTTTTTTCTTAAATTTAAGAATAAAAAAAATCTTGTGACATTCGAATTCATAATCACTTAAAATAATGATACAGATTTCCATTAATTTATAATGTTTTTAAAGAAATATATAAAGTCTTTTAATGCCTCAGTGTGAAATAAAAAATATTTACAGTGTGAAGAAGCTGAAAAACACCAGTTTCGTTCACCAGCATTTTGCAGATGCATTTGGTTTAAGTAGAAAAGGAAATTCCTTTTTCTATTTTTGTCCAAAAAAATTTATTTGGAATTAAATGGAATTTCATTGAAATCTTGATGAATAATGGATATACTTGAATGACTATATCAAAGGTCAACATAATAACTAAAACGTTGAAGAAAAAGTTACATAACTCTTGTTACAACAATACAATGAAATATCCGATAAAAGTTTTTATATATGTAAAAGTTTCTTTCAATGATAAAATAATAAAAGAGTAGGATAAAAATGTAAAAATCTAAACATATATTATAAGAAAAGTTTTACTTCCTATATTTACAAGAAAATAAAAATTATTTTACCCCAATTACTTTTAAAAGCCCAATGTCTCATGATAAATCAATAATTATACATCAAATACTATAATGCAGTTTATAAAATAAATTGTAAACATTTCAGTTATTTTCTGTATATTTCTCTACAATATTTTGATCTTTTTACTTTCGGATTATTGTGCATTTGATCTGCTTGAAACCAATTCTTCGTGCACTATATACCACTATACTATATGCACTGCATACCATAATTGATTGTCTTTGGAGAGTTATTTAAGAGAAATGGAAGACAAATACCTGTATATTATATAAAAAAGATTTATTTACAAAAAATATAAATAATTTAAGAAATTATTACATTTATTATTTGTGTTGACTTATATTGTAGAAAAAAAGTTCAACAGATGGAATATGTAAATAATAACAAATTTAAATATTAATTAATATAAAAATAATTAAAGGAGTAGTCTAAAAAATCGTTCTAAGAATTCTTTAACACTCTTTGTTTTTCATTTATCGTCCATTTGTGTTTCAATTTAATTGCAATTAATAGCCATACTGTGGATAAATAAGTATGGCAACTGCACTGTTGAGAAGTAAAAGACATTAATTTGATCTGCCAAATCTAATTTTCTATTAATTGATGTGTATTCATGGAGACGTTGTTGAAGAAATATTTCTCTGTGCATCGTTTTTGAATGGAAAACTTTGAATATAAGTGTAGTCATATATATTATGCTGAATCATCGATATTAATTATGACACTTCTTGATGTCGAGAAACATAACAAATTGGAGATATTAACATCTTACGAATTAACAGCCACGTAATGATAAATGAATTTGGCATATTTTTCTGAGAGGCGTCAAATTACGTACCAAATTTTGCAAATTATTCCAATGACTTGGTGAAAAGAGTCGTAAAATAGTATCTAGCCGTGGTTATGAATATCTCAACCACATATTCACAAAAAATGGGGTAAATTTAGTAAAAGCTATGGTGTGGTATATGATAAAAAATTTACAATGCTATAAAAGGTACAGATCCGTTTCAAAGTTCGTTATAAACAAAAACCAATTTATTAAACAAGTGGTTTTAATGCTTTATCATGTGATCGATATACATGGCCAGTCTGGACTGAATTTATCAAAAGTCTTTGATTAACTGGGATAAGAATTTATCAAAGTCTTAGAAAATTTTAGTTTTATTTTGAACAATATGTTTACGGATGCTTTTAATTTCCAGCGTGCCAGCAGGTGAACTCCGGGGTGAGCGCCATCTTCGGGCCCCAGAACCCGCTGTTGGGGGCCACGTGCAGAGTCTGTGCGACGCGCTCGACATCCCCACATCGAGGCCCGGCTGGACGTGGAGTCGGAGGTGAAGGAGTTCTCCATCAACCTGCACCCCAGCCCCTGGTTGCTGGGCAAAGCCGTCCGGGACCTCACCAAGTACCTCAACTGGACCAAAGTGGCCATCATCTACGAGGAGGACGCGGGTGAGTCATACAGTATTTAATTTGAATACAGTTCGTTAATTTTGGGGAAGATATGCTTTGTTAAAGTGAGTTTATTCTGGATGTTGAAATTTCACGTCGAACACCAGGGAATGGGCATAACACACTTCTAACTAGCTAGCTGGCTTTCTATATATAATACTAGAATGGGATATTCGATGGAAACACACTTTTACACTTTCTCCCTCAGAACTAAAAGGGTTCTAATGAATATAAACTAAAAATGTAATATGCATATATATCGGAGATACTGTTTTACATGGTGTGCAACTCCATTTCACAAATGTGCTTGCAATTTTTCTTGTGCATATAAGGATTATTCAGAAATATATTGTAGCTATTCTATTCAGTTACAGTTATGGATGTCAAAGTAAAATTCAATATGTTAATGCAAAAAAAATTTAACGTGTTTCTCTCCTGTTGAAAACAATTTTAATTTTGGCATATGTTTTTCTTTATACAGTACTAGTAAGTAAACTGTCTGAGCAGTAAATTATAAGAGATTATTGATCCCTATACGCAGGAGAAATATATTCTTATAGAGTAGTTCAAGGAATTTGCGGAGATTTATGTTAGGTTACAGATTAAACTAATATTTATATTAGCAAAAATTTAGCTATGTAGTACAATTTAAAAAGAAAAAATGTTTACTACAGTTGTTGTTTTTATATTTTTAGTTCCGAATTCAAAAGATTTCCTTTCAAAATTTGATAACAGATTTTCTGAATTTTATCAAATTAATATCAGACATGTAATTATTTTGTACAAAAGGTGTAGGACGACGTCATTTTATTACTTGAACCGGTATTGGTAGGAAAAAAAAAAAAGAAAGATAGTACATTTGTTCACTAAATAAGATGCTATAAACTTGTGAAAAAAAAAAAAAAAAAAAAAAGAAAAGAAATATAGAAAGAAAAATTGACAACAAAATTAATAACATCAATCTAAAGTTTATAACAATCATAATCATCATCATTTCCTTATAGAAATAAAAAGAGAGCATGTTTTATTCGTCCATGAAATATCGTTTTCTATATGTGGTGCCCCAGAAGAAAGTCCTTATTATGTTGATCTTTTGATTATGGCAAAAAACACAATTTCTTAATTTGTATCATTTAATAATCTTTCAAATGGGGCCTGAACGGCCGAGTGGCTAGCGCTCTGGTGCTCGGTACCACAGGTTTCGGGTTCGAGTCCCGGCGGTGACATGGATGTTTGTAGTGGTTCGGAATCCACTTTACACCGTGGGTCCCGGTTCTAATAGGATCGTACAGCGTTGCGGGGGGCATTGTTACTCCGCGGCTTATCTTCAAGTTACACGCGCCTCCTGGGTAATGCAAAGTGAGTAACGTCTGTGCAGCGCTTGCCTTAAGGCATCAAGACTAAGCTGTCTAAGTGTTTGCCAGCTGCATTAGAAAGAAAAAAAATTATCTTACAAATGATTCTACTTAAGCGATTATGTGTGAGAACGTGTATGGTAAATCTCTGAACGTAGCCAAAAGTCACAATGATATGGATGAATTACAATTTATTGGAAAAATAATTTAATTATTACTATTAATAAAGTGGTAACTATAATGAAGATAAAATTTAAAAAATATTTCTTTTCGCAATTTTTGAATATTTCTTTAATTCAAATATTGCATATTAAATGCATTTTTAAACAATTATAAAAAAAAATGTACAAAGTTACAAATTAAAACTTCTTTTGCCATGAATCTTTAGAGTTCAAATAACTTAAGCCCGTAAATTCAAAGCAAAAGCACATAACAAACTTCAGACACAAAATGCATTTCTTTTTTTTTTTTTTTTGTACCATCACAGATCCCATGTTTCTAATCCTTTTGACTTAATTTTTTTTTTTTTTTTTCTTATTTATTATTAAAAGTTGTTTTTACTTACGTTTAAGCTTATTTGCGTTATGGAATATGAAAGAACAAGAAAGATAGAGAAATGCTAAATTTATTTTGTTGCAATACTCTTTTGTCAATGTAAGTATAGATTTAGGTTAGATTGGAAACTTAGCTAAATCTTCACTGCTAAAAATATTAGCTATGTGGTAGAATTAAAAAGAATAAATCTTATTAATAGTTGTATTTTCTTATTTTTAGTTCGAATTCAGAAAAAAATTTCTTTTCAAAATTTTTAAATCAAATTTTTTCTAGAAAATTTCTTTCTTTCTTTTTTTATCATAAAAATACATTTTACTTTGAAATAAAAATCTATTTAAAAGCAAAAAAATAAATAAATAAAAACACAAATAAAAATGAATATTATTAAAGGGTCTCAAAAAGATTTTTTGAAATTTTTTTTTTTCATTACTGTAGTATGCAGGTTGGCCAACCAGATTGTAACTGGGTAGGGTTGTGTTGAGATACTCGAGGCACATGTTGGAGAACACGCAGCTTTTATTTACACCTGCTCAAACCCCACACACATACAATCAGAGACGAACAATATGTAACACATTTAAAGGCAGATAATAGATTCGTGGAAGGATTCCACTTCTAAGCCGAAAACCAGATACTCAACTTTTACGCAGAGTGCACAAAGATAATTCCTCTCAATGTGAGAGTCTATAGGCCAACAAATACGCAGGGTTAGTAAGATATATTTCCTACAGAGAGAGACTATAAACTAAACGTTTCTCAGCGGGAGCGCAGATTGTGCTGTACTTCTCGGGTGAGAGTCTTGAGGTCTACTGATTATATCTCCTAAACGGGGACGCTCTTGCCAGTGTGTGGGAGGAAGCACTGTCACATTACTGAAATTTAAAACCAAACTATCTAAGATCAAAAAGAATATTGGATTTATTTAATTAGCGAAGGAATAATAAAAATGGAAAGATAGTGTATTATACTGAAAAGCGGGCCAATCACATAGACACCAGTATATACTCGTTTATTTATGTGTGCATTATATGTAGCAAGCCCGGAAGTTGCTTCACATTTTAGTCGACAGTCAATTGGATTCAGCCAATACCTGAAAATGTCACGAGTCTTTTAATTTACTTTTTTTTTTATTTCATTTCCTTTCATCTTTATTAACGTATTTAAGGAATTAATTAGTTGGAGTTCAGGTCTGGCAGGGGACGAAAGAGAGAAAATATGTGCGCCATAGAAAGGCAAAAGTTGTGAGATGTCTGCTTACAGAGCAAATGAAATCAAAAAACAAATAACTAAAAGTATATTATTACATTGCAGAATAAAAAAGAATGGAGAGATTAGGAAAATAAGAATGGGAGTGATTTCATAAAAAACAGAAATGTCAAGGCATCGATTTGATTTTTAGAAAAGTTAGATGGTTGTAGTGAGTAAAAAGTGCAAATAAAAGGCTAATAGGCGTTAGTACACTAACAGTAAAAACAACCGAATCTATTAATTGGGGTATTTAAAATAATAACTCTTTCTGTACACCAAAATTGCATTTCGTCTTGTCTTTAGAAAATTCTACCCACTTATAAATAGAAATTCTACCATGACCAGGAACAGTAAAATTCTTCTTTATATTGCTATGCTTCGTCCAATTCTCATGTAAGCTTGCCCAGTCTAGTCTATGCTGCTAAATCTAACTTAAGGGGCCTGAATGAGTGGTTAACGATCTAGCGCTCGGTACCACAGGTTTCGGGTTCGAGTCCCGGCGGTGCCATGGATGTTTGTAGTGGTTCGGAATCCACTTTAAACTGTAGGTCCCGGTCTATTTATCCTAAAGTGTGCACAAAAAGACCGTAGAGCGACAAACCAAACCAAATCTAACTTAAAATTGCTTGAAACTTTACAAAATATCACTGTCCGCAAAATTACCTCCGCTAAATGGTTCATGCGCAATTTTGATATCTATAAAACTATTAACATTCCTTCATTAAAAAATTTTCTTAAGAACATCTCTATTAAATTTTTTTAACACGCTTATTAATCATGAAAAAAATACTGCAATTCAGGAGATTAGTCTTACGTTCCCAGTGATGATTTAAACGTCCGCACAAAAATTTGAATTTAGTTTAATTCTTAAATATTTTTTCTTTTCTTTTATTTATGATTGTGAGTTAATTTTATTATATTTGTAAATATATATTGGTCAATTTTCATTGTTTCAACTGCATTTACCTTGTCATATAGGAGTTGAAACAATATGCGCCCAAGGGCTAAAATATCTCCAAAAGAATATGTTAACCGAAAAAAACTCACTCAACAATTATTGGAACACTCGCAATTGAAGTCATAATCAATTAGAGTAATTAGATAAATGAAACAAATTTTATAAGTTTTTACTTCCTGACCCCTTTTCAAGTAACCAATAAGGTAAAAAACAAACAAACAAAACCGTCACCAAATTTTTAATTAACTCTCTAATTGATTTATCTATTTTGTCTATCATTGCATTATCTATTTATCTATTCATACTTGTTTTGCTTACAATAACCCTACGATTTTACAACTACACCTGTGATAGAGGAAATGTAAACAATTTCTCCCCCTACCACTTCTGAATACTGAATGCATAACAGTTTTAATATTTAATATACCATGTGGAGGATCAACAAATTTATTTTCGTTTATCTAATAACATGTTTGTTACCCCTTATTTCCATGTAAGTTATGCAACAGTGCATTCACTGTGTTGCCAAGTTAGAACTTTAAATATTAAAGATTTCATGATCTTCTAAACTCCATGTAGGCACAAATACTGCTTGCTTACATTTACCCGTGGCTAAACATTAACTTTGTTTACCTTTACCCTGTTAAATACATGTTAGTGCTAGTTAAATGTCTTGTATTCAAATATAAATAATATAATAATGTGAGCCTTTAACACGTACTATTATTAGAGACACAACAAGTTTATACTATGTGAATATATTTTATTTTCTAAGAACATATCTCATAAATTCAATGCATAATTAGTTAAACGTTCATATTTTGGGAGTGTTTTGAAGCAATCGAGCAATTATATATCAAGCAAAATTAAAATGTATTATTTTGTATTCTGAAAATCATAATCAATTATCATACTTAATAAAGACAATTAATTGAGAAAATACTTAATAAAGATACTTAATTAGATATTAATAAGAAATCATGCTTAAATTACTTAAAGCTACTTAGGCTACTACTTTTTTAATTAATATTTTGTATCATTGACAAAAATATGTCCAATAATTTAAATTATTCCCATTATTATAATTTAACAAGATTATTTTCTTTCAAACACTGCACCTTTAAAAAAGTTAAAAATATTACCTTTAAAAACATTTATGGTTATTTTTCTATGTGAGCTGATTTCCCACAAACTAAGACATAAATTGTGCTTTTGCAATAAAATGGGTTTCTAAAATTTCATGTCCTATCCTGTAGAAGACCACTTTTAGAATAATTAATTGTTTTTTTCTAATTAATATTTATACTAATTGGGTTCATGATTAATGTACATAATAATTTATAGGATTGAGCAACTTAATGGATATAGTGCGTGTTGGAGCATCTGAAATGAGACAGTTGTGTTATTATATCTAGCAAACGAAGGCGAACTTAAAGCATTCAGTTATATCTATAACCAGCAGATAAACTTCACAGATGCCTGAAAAGTTGGTTTTTAGAAGTTCTGAAAAGATCTAGTTTGTATAACTACTTGTATAAATCTTACTGTCAGCCCTCCTGTGACATAATGTGGCTGGATATTGAATCTGGTCCCCAATCACTCTGCCCTGTGGGACCTGTATCTGAGTCATACAGTCAAAGTATGTGTATTCGAAAAAGCCATTTAAACACTCATCATCAAATATAACTCTTTTAGTAAAAAATAAATCAATTGGCAGTATACCCTCGATGCAAAGAAAAAAAAATTTAACCATTCGTTATATACCCCAATGAAAAAAAAAAACACAGATTTATCCAATCACTATATCGCAATGCAAAAGCATACATACAAACACACATTACACTCAATGTACAAAAAAAAAAAAAAAACAAAAGAACATTTAACGATTCACTATTCATTACATCGCTTTTGCAACTTTCAGTTGCAAAAAGCAATGCGTAATTTTAACTCATGCAAAATAATAATAATTTCTTTTTTAATCTTTAACCTTAAAATAGTTTTCCTTGAAATTTTTACACAATAGTTAATCATTAATTAACATAATAGTTAGTCATTAATTTTACACAATAGTTTAGTCACCTTATGATTTTTTTATCATAATTAATGAACTAAATCATAAGTTGAAGAATACTATATAATGTGATAATATAAGTATGTGCATATTAAACATAATCGAATATTTCATTTACTTTACTCCG